>SDVV010045581.1:0-10054 GCA_016164225.1 Gammarus roeselii
TCTAACGTTGAAAGCGTTGTTTCGTTTATTCCTCGCGCACTTAGGCGTGCGAACCTACTGGAATCAATAATCATCGAGCCCTACGGGGGAGCCTATTATGACTCACGTTGAGGCTCTGGTGAAAATGAGGCTCAAATCAAATCAAATCGACGCGCTGGGACACGTCGAGGGCAAGCAAAATCTCGCGGAAGGATGCGACGACCTTGGGCCACCACACTGCGTAGGGGTGGTCGGGCACAATGAGGACGCCGCAGTAGCGGTACGTCGCGAGCTTGCTGAGCAGCTGGGGAATCAGGTTGTATGGAGGGAACATGTATCTTTCTCTCCACTAATTCCAGTCGCACTGGACAGAATCCACTAAAGCTGCTCGCGGGTGAGACACGGAGCTGCAAATAGTGAAAGCTTTTGGTTCCCCGGATGCGCGAAGGAGTCTATTTGCATGGCACCGCGCGGGGTTGAGAGGCGGGTGAAGCATTGAGGCGTCAGCGTCCACTCCGTCTCGCTGACTAGTTGAAGACTTAAAAGCTGATCGGCCCAGACGTTCTGCGATCGGGGAAGGTAGGTCGCGAGATGCGAAGGTGACGGTGCTGAAGGGTCTGTAGGAGCTGTGCTCCGATTTTCTGCAACTCCGTAGCCTTGCTGAAGCCCAAGAGATTCGCCATGGCTACAGCCGCCATGTTGTCTGACAACACGCGGACAGTAGTGTGGTGCCAATAAGCACGGGTTCACAGAGCATGGACAATGGCCAGCGACTCCCTCGACGTAATATGGAGCTTGCTTTCTATTTTTAACCAGCGGTCGTACAACTGCTGGTTGCTGCAGCAGACCGCCCCCCACCCTCTCGCGCCTCGTCCAATGGATCCGTCCAGAATCGATGCTATGGTGGAGGCAGGAATCGTTGCGCCTGTCCTGTACTGCAAGGCGGTTAGAATTGTCGAGAGCGCTGGGCTTGCTGGATAAGCGCAGGGACCGTGCTGCTAGCACCATTTCCTGTAAGAGGAGGCGCGCATGAAGCAGGTAAGGTGTGAAGAAATTTTTAAACCGAGGAAACTCTGATGATGGTGAAGCGAGAGAGTTCCGCGAGATAGTATATTCATGGCCATGTCCCTGCAGCGTTCGATGTGCTGGAAGGTCTGAACGATGGACCCAACCTCTCCACTGAGCGTCACTTCCAGGAAGTCGGTCTGCTGGACGGGTTCCTAGATTGACTTCACCAGGTGGACGTGACAGCCCAGCTTGAGAAGAAAGGCCGCTGGCCGTCTGGGTGTTGAGCCGGCATTGATGTGCTGTCGGTGCCCAGAAACAGCCTGTCGTCGATGTAGAAGACCGCGTCTATCCCTTGCTGGTGCAGTAAGCAAAGGGGTAGGTTCACGACCGTCGTAAAGATTTTTGGTCCCAGGTTGAGGCCGAATGGAAGAGCCGAGAAAAAGTACAGCTGGCCGCGTAGTTTGAGGACCAGGTACTTTGGACCTGGAAGGGAGTGGGAAGTGCGGGAAAGCGTCCTTGATGTCCAACTTGATGAAGCAGAGAGGATGCTCAGCACGGCCTGTATTCTTCGCGGGTTGTACATCCGGAACGTAGTTACCGGGATGTATTTGTGGAGCCTGAAGAGGTCGATCACTAAGCGATTTCTTCCCCAGGCCTTGAGAACCGCAAAGATGCGAGACGGGAAGAGCGGTTGCCTGGGCACCACCTTGACTATTCCTTTCCACAGGGAGTCTAACACGAGGGGTTGGAGAACGTCCTCATGTTGTCGATGAGACTGTGTAATCGAAAGGAGGGGGTTGTGTCGCCCATCTCCCAGAGAGGCCTTTGGAAAGGATGCGTTTGACCAAAGGCGTGGCCTCGCTTCTGTGTGCTATGCGACTCCTAAGGGCCGCCGAAAGAGCGTCAGTACTTACGGAAAGGAGAGCGGTCCCGCTTTCCCTTGTCACCTGAGGACTTGAAGCGGTGAGGAGGGTCGTTTGGCTGCTGAGCCTCCCCGACCATTCTGCCCACGTCCCTGGTCCCTTGGGGCAGTGGAATGGCTGCTTACAAAATTTGTATGTGAGGTCCATTGGCCCCATGCTTCCCTTGGAGTTGCATCGCACAACGCTGGAACTTATGGCGATCACTGGAAGATGCTTGTCTACCGCTGTGGCCACGAAAGGAACCCCGCGGGTTCCCCTTCTGGGGTTGCTGAGGCTTCTGGGCCACGGGCGGTGCAGGGGCCACGAAACCTAATGTGGAGGGGGCTATAAATGAGAGGGCCTCCGTCCTGCTTCGAAAGTTACCAAGCGACTGGAAAGCATTCATGATCTGTCCGTCGGTGAGGGGTTGAGGTGGAAAAATCGACCCTGCTAGAACGGCTGCCCGAACAGACCCCGGAGTAAGCTTGTCCAGGGTGTGAAGACGAATTTTGTATCGCCACTGAGCCGTTTCTATCAGGGATCCCAACAACAGTTTGTCAATAGAGCCTGTGGAGCGTTCCGACAAACAATGCAGTGACTGTGGGTAACTTGCGTGCCATCTGTTAAGAGGGGATCACGGATGCGAGCAAGAATACCCGTCAGTGACGCGCTGAGGATATAGCCACGTTGGTTCTGAGCGACCTGAGCGCTGAGCTGGAGATTTTTCGTACGTACTTCTGCAGTAATGCGTAGGGAAGGAAAAGAGATCTTGCCCTTAGTGGTCTCGAAGTGAGCCTTTATGGGGAGGATCAGCGCATTAGCGAATTCCGTCAGAGCCCTGATTCTATGGCAGACTAATGGAAGCACGAAGTACGCATTTGACCAGGGGCCGAGCTCATTTGGGGTCGAATTGGTGGGCAGGGCGTCATCAATTTGAGTTGGGAGTTTCGGGAGTGAATCTGGTAGACGTCCCAGACTGAACAATCCGTCATCTCTGATGGTCACCCTTGATTGGCTTGTTGCTCGACCGCAAAGACACATTTAAGAAACTGGGTTGGAAGCTTCGTAGAAGTAGCCGGCGGCTGAATAGGAGTGAACTCAGAATGTATTTCATTATATCATTATTGTGCAATGAGGCATGCAATGTTGACCCAAAGCCACTGTTAGCGTTGGATTTCAGTGTCAACCCTTATTAGCGTCCGTTAAAACGCTGGGGCGGTAATACGCGTGCGACTGAAATTAATCAAATGTTGCTGAGAAGCCACTGTATAACGTTGGGTTTGCAGAGCAACACTGACTTTTGACCCGCAGGACATCATATGTGACACATGATCCTCTGGTTCAGAAGACATGCTTATCATGATGCTCCAAACGAGCTATCATTGTTCAGAGGATTTGCTTTACGTGATGCTCTAAACGAGCTATCATCGCTCAGAAGACTTGCTTTGAATAATGCTTAAACGCGCTATCCTCGTTCAGTAGACTTACTGTACATGATGCTCTAAATGAGCTATCATCGTTCAGAACTCTTGCTTTAAATGATGCTCTAAACAAGCTAGCGTCGTTCAGGAGACTTGCTTCAGATGATGCTCTAAACGAGCTATCATCGTACCGTAGACTTCATTTAAATGATGCTCAGAACGAGCTATCATCATTCAGTATATCTGCTAAAATGGTGCTCTAAACGAGCTATCATCGTTCAGAAGACTTCCTTCACTGATGCTTTAAACGAGCTCTCATCGTTCAGAAGTCTTTCTTTAAACTAAGCTCTAAACGAGTTATCATCGTTCTGAAAACTTGCTTTAAATGATGTTCTTAACGAGCTATCATTGCTCTGAATACTTGTTATAAAGCATGCCCTAAGAGAGATATCATCCTTTATAAGATTTGCTTTAAATGATGCTCTACCGAGCTATCATCATTCAGTAGCCTTACTGTAAATGATGCTCTAAACGAGCTATCATCGTTCAGGAGACTTGTGTGAAAGGAGGCTCTAATCGAGCTATCATCGTTCAGTAGGCTTGCTTTAAATGATGCTCTAACGGAGCTATCATCTGTCAGTAGACTTGCTTTGAATAATGCTGTAAACGAGCTGTGATTGGTCAGAAAATCAATTTTGCATACTGTCGATATCTGAATTACTAGAATACATCTGGTGCGCAAGACACCCATGCGTGCCCTATTGTATTGGTTGACGTCGTCATTTGTTAGCCGGTTGTCGTCTGCTAAGCTGGCAGCTCGACGCTTCTCGGCCGGTCGCTGTCGTACGATCGTAGATGACGTCGGGTGCCAACCGACCGGCCGCGCAACACCTTTAGGTAAGGCGTCATCATCTGCATGTAGGTATGAAAGGCTGTTCGCAGACCGCTGACTTCATTACCAAACATCCATAGCAGGGATCTGCTATTAACAGGCATCTGCATACGGCCAGCATCGATCTACAGCCGGGTCGTCGCCTCTCGGCCGGTTGTTGTCGTACGATCCAAGATGGCGTAGGACGCCAACCGACCGGCCGTGTAACACCCTACGATACGTAATCGTCTGCCTGCGGGTATGAAAGGGTGTCCGCATACCGCTGAACTCGTGATTAAAGCAATAGCAGGTATTTGCCTATAGCAGGCATCGGCTTACGGCAGGCATGGACCTCCAGCCGGGCTCGACGCCTCTCAGCAGGCCGTTGTCGTACAATCCAACATGGCATCGGACGCCTACCGACCGGTCGCACAACACCGCATACCGCTTGCTTCAAGATCAAACACCAATAGCAGGCATCTGCCTGTTGCAGGCATCGGCCTCTAGCCGGCATCTGCTTATAGCAGGCAACTGGCTTATAGCAGGCATCTTTCTTATGAGCATGATTATGAAATTGAACATTGAACGGTTCGCGAAGGAACGTCATATGTGACCCGTAATCATCTGCGGGTAAGTATGAAGGGCCGCTGACTCCAAGACCAAACACCGATGACAGGCATCTGCCATAGAGCAGGATTAGAAAATCAAACCTTGAACGTTTCGCGAAGGAACGTCAGGTGTGACCCGTAATTATCTGCGTGTAGGTATGAAGGGCGGCTGCTTCGATACCAACACCGATGGAGGTAAGCCTGTTGCCATTGTCGTCTTGCCCGACTAAAGATGGCTGCCGGACGCCGCCGGTCGCGGCCGGACGTCATTGACCGGCTTGTCGTTAGGCTCAAGCTTTCAGTGACGGGTGACGAGGCAGTGACACAGCTTTTTCAATACATATTTGCACTACTGCAATCCACATCTGTGGCTCTGTAGAGGCAGCGGGTCAACATACCTAGACATGGCTAGATGCTGGGGCCCTGTAGGCCCTAGTGCGCGGAGGCTGTGGAGCGTCGCCGGCTCAACCGCCTTGTCAAAGCAGTAGCGTCGAACGAATGCCGGGGAAGGGTAGCCCTGCCTTGTATAGGGTTGAGGGATGGGGGTTGGACAACCGGCAGTGGCCGGCTGGGGCCCAGCGTCGGCCGCCATCTGGTCTAAAACACGGAAAATGCAGCCGAGAACTTTAAACTTTCGAAATTACCCGAAACGTTGAAGACACAAAAAAAGTCCTTACCTGTCGAAAACCACTTCCGACTAATGTTATCAAGATTCTTTCTCAAAAATGTCTCTGTAATGTTTCCTCATCAAGATTCATTTGAATAAAAAGCTGAAGCGCATGCTAACCATATTGCCCTTACAGAATAGCAAAAAAATATACGGATCATTATCAACACGGGATGTTTACCTGCGCACTATAATTTTCCCTCCTTTTTAAGCATTAGTATTCTCTGTTTTTATACATGTCTCTCACTCTCTACTTGTAGTCTAAATCTGGTTTAGCCTAATAAACAATTAAGGCTTCTAGCAATTTTTTTTCTAAGTTGCTATGGATGATGAGAATCCGGCACTAGAGAAAGAAACATCAATGCGCAGGAAGCAGGAGAGCGTGTAGGGCATAGACTTGATTGGAGAAGGATTGTAAATGCATGAGTTTACGTGGCCCGATGTGCATTCTTGGCCTTGATTGTCTCTTTGAGAAACGGGATGGACTTGGTTGGAGGAGGATTCAGAAACTATGACGTAGTAGGGGTAAGCCAATGATTGCTGTTGGGGCCCTGTTGCAATACTAATCTCTCCCTTCACTCTTGACTCGACGTGTGTGTAAATGCTCCTTGCCGTACCCTTGAGCGCTGAAAGGCTATGATTTGCTATGTTTGTGAGTGCACAACAGAAGTGTTTATCATCGGCCACTCCCCTCCCCCTCCCCCTTTCTGGGTTGAAACGGATTCCCCGTGTCTATGGATAACACCTTCGGTGAAAGAGCGGTGACTGACCCACGTTGAGGAGAGGATACCTACATGAACTGCACAGCTACGTCAGCGCTGTGAAGATTACGTTTAGAGTAGTGTATGTTTGATCTTGACCTCTCGTTTCCACCGGAGCGTGTAGTGTATGTTGTGTTAAGCGTTGTGCTAGATCGGCAGTGCGACCTGCGACTGGGTCCAATATTAAGACAAGCTCAGTTGTGCGGCCTGGCCTTTGCAAAGAACCCCCAGATAGCACAGGCTGGTCCCTTATTTGTGGTGGACATTAAACAGCACGTTTGCTTGCCTCAAATATATCGTGGTAAGTTAACGGTAGAATCGGTTAAGATGATCGAGAGACTATCAAGTTACATCACACAGACCCCTGGCGTAGTGATGTGAACGCTATAAAAAATATATATATAAAAATTAAACACGTTTTTTTTTTGATTAAAAAAAACACAGAGGAAAAAAAATGTTTTTTTTTTTCTGTTTTAAAATTTTATTTCAATAATTTTTAAACTAATTGCATCAACTGTTGATTGGAAGTCTTGTTAATGGCACAGAAAATAAAATAAAATGTATTTAAATGGTTGAAGTTACCTTGTAAATTGTAATATTGACCTTTGGACTAATCAATTGCAATTTGCAAATCCTATTAACGGCACAAAATAGTAAATAAAATGCATTTGAATTATTAACAACATAAAACAGTGGAACTGTGGAAGTGAAGACATAGGCCATAGACTCCAAGGCTCCGTTTTTAAGTCATTTCACTCTTTAGTCAGTTAGACTGCATAGGCACTGTTAGTCTGCCACTCCGACAATTCAGTATGTTGCAACTTACAAACACTTGGAAACTAGAACAATTTTGTGCATTACAAAGTATAAACAATAACTACAGTAATGGTGGCTTTTTATTGAGCATATTACAAACACTAGGTAATTGTGCATTGAAAGAGAAGTCATTCCGGTCACTCCTGCCTCACTTGCCATGCAGGGTGGTAGACCTTGTGAATCTACAATGGGCAGTTACCCAACGGGACAATGAATACAGAGGGCATGCTACACGAACAATATACAACAGGTAGAAAAATATGCATACACACTACTACATACCTCCCCACCTAGCTTGGCCCCAGTTGAAGACATCCTCGTTGGTAGCCCAGCGTAAACTCCAGCTTCCTTCCCCCCGACGGTTTGTTCGCTACTCTAATTCTAAGAGCGTGTTGCCTTACCTTACAGTTCAGGGACGATTTGACAGTTCAGAGACAAAGGACCCCAGTTCAAGGACGAAGGACCACAGTTCAAGGACGAAGGTTACCAGTAAACCTCACCTGTTCAAGAATCTAGACTGAAGCCCAGGCAGCACCCCCTTAAGATTTTTTTTCTCCCAGGAGTCGATCCTTGCAAGACAACCATCACCCGAGAATCACCTTTGCTTCTTCCAGGAATTGGTCTTGGAATGACAGCCGCATCAAGGGTGACTAGCCACATCAAGAATGGGATGCTGAACAGCAGCCATATCAAGCGCACGCTCAGATCGTTATCTGATTTCCAAACGTTTAACTTGTATCCGAATGTTTACCTACTCGTTTACTTCTTTAAAACGTTTAACTTCTTTAAAACGTTTAGAGAACATCAGCTATTCCGGTCACTCCTGCCTTACTTGCCATGCAGGGTGGTAGACCTTATAAATCTACAATGGGCAGTTGCCCAATGAGACAGTGAACACAGCGGGCATGCTACACGAACAACATACAACAGGTAGAGAGATATGCATACACACTACTACAACTAACTATAGCTTTGTAATTATATATGTAATTGAGTAATGCGTTGTTAGTTGTCAACTTGTCATCCATGCATCATTATTCCTTGTCTTCAATGTCCTCCAAATCACTCACTGAAATGATTGAAATCAAAGTCATCGTATATGATCTCATTCTTCTCATTGTCAAGCTTTTATTTCTAGTCATTTTTGATAATCTTTTGAATTAGTAATTTATAAGAAGAGACTGAAGAGTAGACTCAGAAAATTGTATTTGATCTGAAATTAAAATAGTTGAGAATATCAATAGAATAGCACTCACTTTAAATATTAAAAAAACTTATGTATGTAGGATAATGTAACTATGTTAAGTAAGGTTAAAACCTTTAGGCTAAATGACAAGTAACTAAAGTCAGTAAGTAACAAACACTATCTATAGTCTAGACTGACTACAGGATAGAGATAAGAAAATGAAGCGAAGGGTGGCGAACCCAGAACATGAAAAGTCAACTACTCCTTAACAGGCTAAATTCAACCTCCCACAAGAGGCCTCCGTGTTCTCTCCGGAGCTTCGCGCACTCGAACTAGCCGTCTCTATTGCAAAAACACATCGCTTCCCCAAATACGTCGTATTGTCAGACAGTCTGAGTGTCCTCACCCAGCTTAAAACACTGCTCTACGAACAACGAGTTCTTTGTTAGATGCAGCACGATCTCTTTGTGATGACCGAGACTGGTCAGGCAGTGGAATTCTGCTGGATCCCCGGGCACGCGGGAATAAGAGGAAATGAACTTGCGGACTTGCTTGCTAAACTGGCATTTACTCACCAAAAACAATTTTTCGTAATACATTACCGGGACTGGTTCACTATCATCAACTCTCATCTAACATCCCGATGGGATGAAATTTGGCAACAGAGTGGACAAAAAATACTTTCAGTCAAGCCCTCAGTCGGAGAGTGGGAAACGAAGTTCACCAACAGAAAAGACCAAGTGTTCATCAACCGCTTGTGCACGGGACACACGTGGATAACTCACAACCAGTTAATGGATGTCGACATAGGACCAAACGCGCCACCTTGCCCCTGTTGCCACTAAGTGGATATCAGCGTGAAACACTTAACTGATGGATTGCAACGCACTCGCGGCAGCCCGACGAGCGTTCCTAAATTGCCCGTGCAACCTACAAAGCCTTCTCACGGACCCAACCTACCGTAAAGTGCTTATCGCTTTCAGAAAACACACCGGGCTATACGAAACTGTCTTAACCCCAAACTCCTGTGCAAGTGAGGTGGTCTCTCCAGCCCATTACGCACAAAAATAACACATTATACGAAGATACGCGTTAACTCTTTACTCTCCCGTACGCGCTAGTACGCGAATATGCCACAATTGAAAAATGTACTGACTTCATCTTGACATGACTAATATTTTCGCACGCGAGGCCGTGCGAACGAACCTGAATCAACGACGGTCTAGCCCTACGGGGGAGCCTATTATGACTAACGTTGAGGCTCTGGTAGAAATGAGGCCCAAATGAAAAAAAGGCTAAATTATAAATGTTTATACTTTTTATTGTACAATTTGGCACGTGCGCACGCACAGCATCACGAGCACGACTCACGAGCGATATGTTTACAGTGCCACTGCTGCTATATAACTAAAACACACACAGCCGCACGAGCACGACTCACGAGCGATATGTTTACAGTGCCACTGCTGCTATACAACTAAAGCACACACAGCGGCACAGTCAGGCGGCTCAGGCCCAGCAGTGAGCACTGAGAAGGCTGCAACTTATTAGTAACGTTGTAATAGGTAATCACTTGTATCAGCTAATAAAGTGTGATTATCACTCTGACTCACTCACATAGACGAGAGACAAGTTATAACCACTCCCTTGCTTGTCCATTCTTCTATCTGTAGACTCAACAAAACTATGAGATTTTTAAAAGAGCTGTTGCCTTGGGCCTTGACTCTAGAGGCATTGCAGGCTTCAATTGATTCTAGATCACAATATTCTGAGACGGAAAGTATTAAAACACAAAAACACAAATGAGTTGATGTGTAAATACAAGTGAAACCATA
>SDVV010045582.1:0-10054 GCA_016164225.1 Gammarus roeselii
GACCGAAGTTTGGGTGGATGGATGGTGTGAAGCAAGCGTTGGGAAGAAGAGACATAAATGTGGAGGTGGCGAGAGAGCGTGCAATGAACAGGCGTGAGTGGAGAATGGTTGTGAATGGTCGATTTTGACGCTGCTCTGATGTGCTTTCCCGCCCTTGACATCCCGCTGTCGGGATGGTCGTGGGTGAGGGGGGGGGGCCCGGCCATTATGACGCTGCGGGGGTAAACCAGTGAAAACTGTCGGGCCCTGCTGCTGACGACGGTTCCTCGGACTGCACTCGTGACCCAGAGTGTATGTTGTGGGGGTACCGGCCGGACCCTTTTGCACAAAAGGGCCAAGTTGTGTGAGTGTGAGCATATGAGGGTGTGAGGTGCGCTTGGCAGTCGGCCACCCCTCTTTATGGGGGATGCAGCCTAGTGTCTGTACCTGTACATCTAGCATTGAAGTTGGAAAATAGTCCTCCAACAGCCTACAGTTCAGCTTTAATTAAAGCATTGCAGTCCGCAGCGATATTGTATGAATGACCAAGTTTGATAAAGAATGTTTGCGCATGACAGAGTGGGATACCAATCCTCGACATCACATGATCAAGCTAGGTTTACACCAAGATGGTTACCTTGAATCAAGTAGATAAAATAGATTTCTAAGAATGAAACATTTTTTTCTTCTAAAAATGGACTACTGGACTAATTAACAAGTTATCCAAATTTGCCAATGACACAATACTGTGTCTCAGAGCAGACTGTGAGCAAGATTGCATAGCTATCCTAAGTGATTTTAATAAACTAGTGGACTGGTCTGATTTGTGTTAACAAGTGTAAGACAATAACTCGGCTTTTGGCCCAAACTAAGTTGCCTTTTTGATAGTAAAACGATTAGTTCTAAAGTGGAAACTCAAGGAGGTCATCATGTGTCTGTGTAATTTCTGTATTAAAAGTTCAAGACATGGAAAGGTTGTAGTAGGACATAGCATTTAATCTTGCTACTCAAAACAACTCAAATAATCACTTGAAAATAAATACACCAACCCACAATGTTGATTTGAGATTGTCTTGGTTTAATTTCTCGTTAAAACAATGCTGACCGGTGACATTGCTGGACACAGTTTAGCAACGAGCAGGTACCGTGCTATGCCAGGCACTACTTTAACTGCGAGGTGTAAATGCCGGCTTTTTTAAAATAAATATCCTGGTGAGCGTGTTATAGCTACGGGCTACTTAGCGGCGCTTTTTGAATAAATTGGTCGAGTCGTGACTTGAACATTTTAATTGTATTGCTGTTCACAACTTCCGTTGGAAATTTGTTCCATTCCACAACAACTTTATACAGGAAGGAATGGTGGGCGTGTCGAGTGAGGAACCTTTACCAACGATTTTGCATCCATTATTTTAGGGCCACTTTGTTTGCATCTAGAGTGGAAAGGCTTTTCGACGTTTTCTTTACCCTTCATTATCTTCCACACTTCAGTCACGTAACCTCTGACTCGACGCTTTTCTAGCAAATAAAGATCGAGAGTCATTGCTAATTGCTAATTGCTGTAACAGATCGCTAATTGGTGGGAGGCGATCTGTTTTTGTGATAGACTGCTAATTCGAGTGCATACAGCTCTGCAAAGAACGCAGAGGCTTCTATGGAACGGTAGCCGAACGTGAGGTTTCCCCGCACACAGCGGCAGCTCCCACTCCGCCAGCGGTTTTGGAGTAGTCAGAATACATATGGCGGCACTCTAAGTATTGTTCCTCTAGCATCTCGAAAATTCTCGACGGTACGTGTTGGTTGGAGTAGTTGCTTTAGGCTATGTTTGCAAATCTAGGGTACCCAGCGGTGGGTTGACCATCCCCGATGGTGTGTTGATTTGAAGAATTTGGTAGGAGGATGGGGGATTAATAGCCGTGCGATTGTTGTTCAACGAGGTCAGTAAGTTGTCGACGCATATGGAAAATGGCGGGCATAAATTCTTCTTGGCCGCAAAGAGACGTGTATCGAAAATGTTGGTGATATCGTGGAGTGCTTGGTTGTTGACGAGGTTCCTAGTCTTGAGATAGTATTGCAGCAAGAGTTTGTCTTGCCGGAGCGGAAGTGGAAGTTCGCTAGCTAGCACGTTAAGGGATTCGATGGGAGTGGAACAGAGCAGTGCCGGTTATGATGCGCATAGGGTTGTCTGCGATGATCGAGATGGGTTCGAGAGTGGTTTCGTCGGCTGGACTGTAAACAACAGCTTCATAGTCAAAACGTGAGCGTATAATTGTTCTGAACAACGTCACGCTGGTGTCCATAGCGGCGCCGAATTTTAAGGATGTCACCGAAAAGATAAGTCCCGCTGACCTTTTGCAGCGGGTCTCCAGGGCTGTAATGTGGGGTCGCTATGCGAGTTAAGGGTCCCACACAAGACCCAGGAACTTTATGGATTCTTCGTATTCCAAAAATGTTTTGAGCAGCCTTAGTGATGGTTTCAGGTGTAAGCCGGAAACGAGAGTAAAATGCATGAAATCCGTTTTAGGAAGCCCAGTTTCTGATTTAGTTTAAACACTTCTGGAGCTTATGTTGAATTCGTAAAAGATCAGGGTGTCTGTAGCTTACCTGTAAGTCGTCCCCGTAGTTACATTGATGAAAGAAGTCTTCCGTCACGTGGGAGAATATCAGTTAGCAGGTCGATGTTAAGGATAAAAAGAATGACACCGAGGACGCTTCCCTGGGGGACGTTCATTTCTTGCGGACACGATGGAGATAAAGTGCCGCTGACCTTGACCCAAAAGTAAAGATTTTGCAGAAATTGGTGGATGAAACGGCATAGGTGACCTCTTGTGCTTTGGCGATATAGAGATCAAGATACCGTATTTCCAGGTAGTGTCATTTGCTTTCTCAACGTCGAATAATATGGGAACCACAAGTTCCCTTCGGACGAAAGCCTGTCGAATATCTGATTCTAGTCGTACGAGGTGGTACGTCGTAAAGTGGCGCTTGCGGCCGCCGCACTGGGTGTTGTTGAGACATGCATGTATTTCAAGGTAGTCAACAAGGCACGAGTTTATCGTTCTTTCCAGCGACTTGAAGAGGACACTTTTGAGAGCGTGGTCACTGGCATTTTCCGGGTTTGGGTAACGGGATGACTACAGACTCCCGCCATAGGTCAGGAGATATTTGATAATTTTGAAGTGCACCCGGTCCAGCTCGTGAAAAGTTTCACGGGTATGATTTATGGCATAGTGTAGTTAATGGAGCGAGAACGGTTTGTAGTAGAGATCACCGTTTGTGGAAGTGGAAGTCTGAAGGATGTGGATATCGGGGTGTGCATGGATAAGTGTTTTTTTCCCACACTTGAACGAAGGGGTTGTTTCGGTTTATAGTGTGAATAATTGGATCCAGCTTTCTTGATTCTTCTCTACTTCAAGTTTGTGGAATACGACAGATTTCTTTTTCCACCTATTTGGTTCCTGCGGGACCATGCGCGGCGGTAGGCCGTGCACAGCCTTCCACGCCTGTTTTTTGCCTCTTGCACCTCCGGGCACCATCACGTTTTTGGAAAAAAAGGTTGATGGCAAATATTTGAGGATGCATGTGGCAGCCGCACTTTGCAATTTCTCGTCGAGATGGATGACGAGGTCGTGTTCTGAGATGTCGTCAGGGGCACCA
This sequence comes from Gammarus roeselii, assembly GCA_016164225.1. NCBI lineage: Eukaryota > Metazoa > Arthropoda > Malacostraca > Amphipoda > Gammaridae > Gammarus > Gammarus roeselii. Next base: position 3,634 of record SDVV010045582.1, read on the forward strand.
TCCAGTTGACGCTAAGCGACAAGTGCAGAGTATTCCTCGCAGCTGGCTTTTCGGTAGTTGAATCAAAGTTCTTGTGCAGCGCGATCGTTAGATTGGTTAATTGGTGAGGAATGATATGATGAACTGGTTATGGTCGCTGTCGTATGTTGAAGGCACGACTCCTCATACAAGTATAGAGTGCCTGTGTGGAGGCGCATATGGATAAATCAATAGCGGCTTCAGTTTCGAAGGTGATTCGGGTGGGGGGTTGTCCGTCGTCGAGGAGAACCATATTGTGAGTGTCTATGGTGTTGGCCATTATCACTCTTATAAGATCTGTTCTCACATATCCCAACATTTCGTTGTAGCTGTTGAAGTCTCCTAGGAGGAGTACGGGTGAGGGCAGTTGGTTATTAAGTTCGGTCATAGGTGTTTCCGAGAGATCGTGGCCTCGAGATAGATACCAATGTTATGGCCTGGAAACGCATCTCTTCACAGCAATAGCTTGGAGTTCTGTCCACAGGGGAAGGGGATGGTGAGGTACGCTTTGGTAGATCATGAGCGCCACCTCGCTGTGTGCAGTTGCAACATAGTGACCTTCGCGACGATGTATGACATATTGGGGGATTGTGAAGGCGGCAGCCTCCTGGAGTTTGATCTCTTGGAGACCCATCACTAAAGGTTTATGGAGGCTCAAGGATAGTGATTTATATTTTTTGTTCCGAAGTCCCTGGCAGTTCCACTGAAGAATGCGGTTCACGCTCAGACCTTGATGATCTGGAGTGGTCTCGTGGTTTGTAGCAACTTTCGTGATGTTCAAGCCTTTCAGTTTGCCCTGAGATCCAAGATCGATAGCGTAAGCGGGAGCGTCCGCTTTCTGTAGAACGTGGTCTGCTAGAATGACTGTGTTCGCGACTCCAAGTGCTTTTGTAGGAAGAGGAGAAGGAGGAGGGTGTCCGCTTTTTATGTTTGCTTCTTGACCGAGCGTGCTATGGTTGGCTGAGTAGTAGCAGGTGGGATATTTGGGTCGACTGAGGTGCATGGATGTTTAGTGATTTCGGGTATAAATTTTTCGTTGAAGATTTTCAACGCGTCCTCACGCAGGCAATGATCATTCTCGCTGGTGAGATGCTCTGGGTCGGGCATGAGAACCGAGTGTTTAATCTATGACTTAGGTTCATGTTGAGAGAGGCTCCGGTCAAGACGGATAGAAGTCGTTCGACGTTCTGATCTTGTCGAGCTGTAGTTCGTGGGCAATTGTTAGTCTTAATGTCTTCGCCTTTTCGTTTTTGTGTTGGGGAACCTCACTGCGTAGTCCGTTGAGAGTGCAGCATCCATCCTGCCTGGGCACCGGTGGGTTCGTTGCTAGGACCACTCCCCTCTATTACGAAGGCGGTCGCCAGGCTGGGTGGGATTGTTACTACTAGGGAGGGTGTTGACGTCTTGTTATTAGGTGGTGCCTTATGGGTTGGGTGTAATTGTGATTTTGGGGGTTCAGTTTAGTGTTAAATTTAACTGCTTTGACATAATTAGGGCGAGTTCTTTCGTCGTGCCAGATTTGAATAGCTTGTTCCGGTGTGATTCTGCGATCGTTTGTATGATTGTCATTTCTTTTTGGTCCATGTACTGTGGGCAGTTGCGGTCCTACCTCATGAGCAGTGGTTAGCACGTTGGTTTCAGGGCTTCGCAATCTTTTCTGTCGTGCTTACCGGTGCACTTCTTGCAACGTAGAGGTGGGTCCGGCATGCAGTGACGTGACGATTTTTGAGGCATTTTTTTGCACATAGCAGGTCGTGTCGTAATTGGGCTATGTTTGTGTTTTTCCTTGTTCACTAGGGATTACTATGAATTCCGGTGCGTCAGAGCTCAGGAAGGTGATTTGGTATAGGGAGGATCGTAAGTTTCGTGATTTGATCCATGTTGCTAAGAAAACTTTGGTAAATCCATGATTCTTTGTCAAACCTGCTCTAAATGCATTCACGCCAGTTGTGGGGGTGTAGCAGGATTTGAATATAATTAGTTTGTTGGCATTGAAGAATGGATGTAATTCAACTGTTACTCCGCGTTTGTCTACGTGGGTAATTTTTGTACAACGTTACTTTGTTTGATTTCTATGACGTGGGTCAGATACTCCAATCCTTGTCGACTGATGGCTTCCCACCTAGTTGTTGTGATAGTGAATTCATGATAGTGAAAGGACTCGTTGATTAGATTAGATAAGAATGACGAGGCTTTCTAGCGTCCTTCTGGCGCCGAATGTCAAACCAGCTAACAGTGCTGCATCAAGTTAGTCTTTGTTCTTCTTCTTTTAATATTCGAGTTAGGTTTACCACTGCGCAAAGTCAGTCCTTTGCGCATCGAAGGTCTATGGTACGTACGGATGCCCCAGGAGGTACAGGAACTCCTAGGGTGCTGAGGCCATAGGGTCCCAGCACTACTCGGATGGCAGTAAGGACGAATAACACACTACCTACCCTGGTTCAGAGCCCCAAGGATCCGTTGTAGTCCTTAAGGTGCGGGCTACGCGCTCCAACACCTGCTGAGGGGGGAAATAAAGAAGAGACAGAAAACGGGGATCCCATGCATGAGATCTGAACTAGGTGAAGGGCATTTCACGCATGAGAACAGCAAGAATGGAAAGAAAAAGAAAGAATAGTAATTGAAAAAGGTTGCATGAAAGAAGAGCGCAACTACGCTGTTATTTGCCACCCGAAAGGAGAATAGTTAGAACCGGTATGTGAATGTTTGAGTGTGCGTGTCTGTGTGTGCGTGCATGTGTGTTTGTGAGCAGCGACTATTCGGAGGGTTGTTAAGGAGTCTGAGACAAGTTTAAATAAAATTTTAAACTAAACATAAGATCAATGTAAATCCAAGCAGAAACTAATAGAGAAGTTTGGATGTGGTATGATTGTACATGACTTTTGGCATAATCAGGTCTTGGAAAGTAGTGGCGCTTCAAAGTTTTGCATCTACTTTGATGGTGAAGCTTTCGTTGCCGTTGGTGGTGATGTTAAGGACTGGATGGCCAGTTCTTCTCGTGGAGTGTATGAATAAATATTCGGTCTGTCCTTGGCATTGAATGTGATTTTCAAGTGCACGGAATGTTCGGGTCATTGTTGAACATGGTGTGGTCGTCAAATCATGAATACCGTTTACCCTTATCATTTATTGGTGCTCGGGTGTGACGGTGTTGGACCAAGGGAGCAGTGATGTTACCACCGATGTTAGAAGTGGATGAGCACGCGCAGGTCACGGTGTCTTCATTTCGTTGGCTTCTATTTGATTAATCGACTCGTTTGGTTGGAGGTTGGTTCTCAATTTCAAGATCGTCTTCGAGTTGGGTGAGACGTTCATCGATTGCACTGGGAGGCGCTGAGCAATTATCAGTCTCCAGCTCGGGAAGACTATCAGTTAGTTCAGGGTATTTTGTACATCAAACATACCCATTGTTAACTTTACGATGCGATCATTTGTGTCGTCATCTTCGGCCTGCGTCGAGCAGCCTGGCGGTGAGAACGTTTTAGAGAAATTTGTGTTCCTTGTTGTCAAAAATCTTTTACTTGACATTCTGGGAGGGTTGCTAGCCCCTCTCCGATTATATTTGATCCGGCCCATCATTGGATCCCCGGCTTCTTACCCGGGGTTTTGGGTAGCTGATGGTAGAGTTTCTCTTAACTTTATCTGTTTCCGTATATTATAACTTTTCTTAGCTCGATCTACTCGATAAAAAGCTATTTCTCCTCTGTAATGTGTAAGAGCCATATGGTTTGCATTGAGCTTCTGCTTTTACTCGAATGAATCCTGAAGAGAAAACATAACAGAGACGTTTTTACGAGAGAATCTTAATAAGATCTGTTGAACGTAGTTTTCGACCGATTTAGACCTTTGAGACTTTTATACTTACTTGGAAATCTCGAAACTTCAAGTTCCTCGACTGTCCTCAAATTTTTAGGAAAAATAAACTTAGTCCGCCTACCGGTCTAAATGTCTCCCAGGTACCGGGTGGCGCGCTCGGCCGTCTGCCGGCTGAAACCCTCAATCCTCAACCCCCTTCCTTCCTGTATAAGCGTGAGCCTGCTTCATCATCCAAGATAGCAGGGAGAGGAGGAGGCCCCACATGGCTCCTACTCATTTCAGAGAAATAGCTTTTTATCAAGAGAATCGAGATAACTAAAGTTATATTCTTTTCCACTCCTAAGAGCCATATGGTTTGCAAAGAAAATACCATCATGTAGCATAAGCTGGCCAATGCCGGAAGAGCCCAGAAGGTGGATGGATCGTCGGTTGCATCTTAAACCGGGTGTTCCCAAAAAAGCGCTTGCCATGGAAGGGAAGGATAACACATTTGTATAAATGGTGGTAATTAATTTACATATTGGCGAATAAGATTCGTTCGACAACAGCAAAAAGCTGGGTCCTAGCGGCAAACTAATATGCGGGTCCTGAACATAAGGGTCCAAATAATATTTTAGTATGGGTACATAAAAATATGCCACTGTGGCAACGGCAGTTAACATACTCGCTCGACGCGGCCAAAAACAATGTGCGGGCCGTGAGCATGAGCAACCAAAGAGTAGTTACAAAATCAATACATATTTCCTCCCTGTAGAGAGGGTGGGTGAACCGTCCGGCAGGCAATAAATTTTAAATATTCTAGTACTAACAATGTGTACAACAGCGTTGTACTGCAAGTAGGATACTGCAAGTATCCTGCAAGTAGGATAAAGGGAATACTTATTTCGTAATCCTTAATCTGAAGGTTTTGTGAGGAGTGTCGCCGCACGCGTTGGTAAGATAATGAAATACGTACTCTATGCTACGTAGAGGAGGTGCTGGCCGCCGCGGATGCGGTGTCCGAAACGTATGAGGCAAGAAAGACTATTTACCTGGTTCCCAAGGAGACGCAAGGTTGGTTAGGCTTCTCTACTGTGAAGAGGTATTTGTGCACGAATACGTGTGGCGACCTCCAAAATGCCTTGGATATGATGTCCTGGTTGGGTGGCGACCTGTCAAGCGTGCTTTCTTCCCGTATGAGGAAGTGCGCGCCGAGATTTCCAACAAATTGTCATGTCGACAGATTTCTGTCTTGAAAACTTTCTGTCTAGAAAAATTTATGTTTTGACAATTTTTCTCAAGAAATGTAACAACAAATTGTTGTTTCGACAGAATTGTCTCTTCAACTTTCTGTCCTGACACATTTCTGTTTAGACAATTCTTGTTGCGACATGTGGCGACAAATTGTCGTGTCGACAGATTTCTGTCTCGACAACTTTCTGCCCCGATAAATTTCTGTTTCAACAATTTTTGTCATAAACTGTATCGACAAATTGACGTATTGACAGATTTCCATCTCAACAACTTTCTGTCTTGACAAATTTATGTTTAAACAATTTTTGTTGAGAACTGTATCAAAGAACTGTTGTGTCGACAGATTTCTGTTTCGACAACTTATTGTCTGGACAAATTGCCGTGTCGACCCATTTCTGTCTCGACAACTTTCTGTCTCAACAAATTTCTGTTCAGACAATTTTTGTTGAGAACTGTGTCGACAAATTGTCGTGTCGACAGATTTGTCTCCACCGCTTTCTGTTCAGACAATTTTTGTTGATAACTGTATTGACAAGTTGTCATGTCAACAGATTTCTGTCTTGACAACTTTCGGTCTCCCCAAATTTATGTTATGATAATTTTTGTTGTGAACTGTTTCATCAATAACTGTATCAACACATTGTCGTGTCGTGGGATGCAGCTCACTGATAGTAAATTCCGTGCGGCAGGGCAAGAATTGCCGACCCCATCTGGGGCTCTAGGGGCAGTATGTCACTACTCCACAGCCAAGATGGGCCACCGCGCACTGAATCTTACCTTTCGAGAAGGTGCTACGATCTGTCAGGATCAGATGAGGCGGGAGTGCTCTGCGTCTGAAGGCAAAGTGACTAATGAATGATGAGGCAGGCCAGCTCACGCTTATACAGAAAGGAAGGAGGTTGGTGGTTTCAGCCGGCAGACGGCCAAGCGCGCCACCCGGTACCTGGGAGACATTTAGACCGATAAAGCATGAATCCTTATGCCGCCAAGCGACAAAGTTTTTTTTTCTTCTAAAAACTCGACGGCAGTCGAGGAACTTGAAAGTTTCGAGATTCCCGAATAGAGTTGAAAGACTCATAGGTGTAAATCGGTAGCAAACTACGTTCAACGGATGTTTTCAAGATTCGCTCGTAGAAACGTCTTTGTAATATTTTCTCTTCAGGATTCATTCGAATAAAAGTAGAAGCGCGATGCAAACAATATGGCTTTTACGAATGGAAGAGAAATGACAATATACACCTGCTTATCCATAATACTATATTGTTCATGTATATATATACATTTTTGTTTCCTGTAAGCATGCATACATACACACACACACATATACATATACATATACATATACATATACATA
>SDVV010045583.1:0-10054 GCA_016164225.1 Gammarus roeselii
AAGCAACTCTCATGTCACGAATGTCGAAGTAGGTGAACCACTCGGAACAAGTGACCACAACTGTATCCGTTTTTTGATAGAGCTCGAGTTGAAAACATCAACAAACTGCGAAAAAGTTTCTAACTTCAGATTAGCTAATTTTGATGGCTTGAGAGAGTCAATGGTGTCAGCAAATATAACCCTCGGACAAGATGTCAACCAATCGCTTGACTATTTCTTGACTGCACTTAAAAATATCGAACATGAGTATATCCCGCGTATAAATAGACGAACAGCAGCGTATCAGCCCAAGTACTGGAAAGGAGAATTGCAGCGCCTCCATTCACAAAAGAAACAAAGCATTCGATGAAGCAGAGACATCCATATGACGACGTAGCAAAAAATGAATACAAAATTTGCAGACGAAAACTAAAGAGGGTCCTGAAACGTAAGAAGAAAGATTATGAAAATGAAATTGCTGCCGATGCCGAAACTAATCCGAAACAATTTTTGTTATATTTTGAGCAAAAATAAATTCAAAATCTGTAATAGGTCCTCTCGAGAACGATGTTGGTGAGCTAGAAACTGACGATACCAAAATGAGTGTTCTACTTAATCAACACTTTTGCTCTGTATTTACGTTAGAGAAACAGGATATACCTAATCCTGAGGATATCATAGCGGCAACATAAATTGAAGCCCTCACCACAGTGAACTTCTCCCCCATCGAAGTTATTAAATATGTAGATAAATTTAAAGTCACCAAATCTCTAGGTTCAGACCAAATTCATCCTAGAATTCTAAAAGAGACTAAAAACTAAATCGCCGAACATTTATCAAACATTTTCACCCAATCTCTCACAAATGGCACCTGCCCCTTTGAATGGAAAGAGGCCAATGTTACCCCAATTTTTAAAAGGGGACAAAAAGTGCCCCGGCAACTACCGTCCAATTAGTCTCACCTCAGTCATTGGCAAGTTGATGGAAAGATTGATAACGAATAAAATTACAGAATTCTTATTATCAAACATTGATTGGTGACTCCCAGCATAGCTTTAGACACAACCGTTCCTGTCTCACAAATCTGCTACTCTTTTTCAGAAATATAATCGAAATCCACGACACAAAATCTCCAATCGATATCATTTACCTTGACTTTCAAAAGGCCTTTGATAAAGTCCCACACAAGCGCCTAATTAGTAAATTGCATAGCATCGGTATTCGAGGCGAGCTCAACAAATGGATAAAATGCTGGCTTACGGACAGTCGGCAGCGAGTTGTACTTAACGGAGCTTCCTCCCCCTGGGGTAATGTTACAAGCGGCGTGCCTCAAGGATCCGTGTTAGGGCCAGTTCTCTTTATAATATCCATCAACGATCTCGATAGCAACGTACTCTCAAACATTAGCAAGTTTGCAGACGATACTAGGATCGGAGGAAAAGTGCAAACTGAACTAGAGTGTCAGCAGATCCAACTGGACTTGAACAAAATTGTTGATTGGTCAGAAAAGTGGCAAATGAAATTTAATGCAGACAAATGCAAAGTTATGCACATAGGTCCTCATAATCCCAAACACGAGTATTCAATGTCTGGAAAGAAACTCATTCCCGTCACCAAAGAGAAGAGATTTAGGTGTCATTGTTAGTAACGACTTAAAAGCAGCAAGCAATGTAACGATGCGGCTAAGAAGGGCAACAAAATGCTAGGTATGATATCCCGCACTATCTCGTACAAAAACCAACACAGTATGCTCAAGTTATTCAATGCATTCGTTAGACCGCATCTCGAGTATGCCGTTCAATTTTGTTCTCCATTCCTTAGAAAAGACGTTATTAAACTGGAGAAGGTTCAACGTAGAGCTACCAAACTCATCCCTTCGCTGCGGAATAAATCGTACGAAGACAGGCTTCGAGTACTCAATCTTTATTCGTTGGAGAAACGTCGCGTCAGAGGCGACATGATAGAAGTGTGGAAGATTATGAAGGGTAAGGAAAACGTCGACCGAGCGAGCCTTTTCACTCTAGATACAAACGGAGTGACTAGGAACAATGGATACAAAATCGTTGGGAAACGTTTCTCACTCGTCATCACGCGCAATTTCTTCGCGTATAGAGTTGTCGAAGAATAGAAGAAACTTCCAGCGGAGGTTGTAAACAGCAATACAATCGAAACGTTCAAGTCGCGGCTCGATAAGTTCTACATAAATCGCCGATAAATAACTAAACCGTTCCATTTTCTGTTGTTAAAATAAAAACAGAAATGGCACACGAAGCTCTCTTCAACGTTCTACTTCAGAACTAATTCTCTTCCGATTAAAAGGCAACCTAGTTTGGGCCAATAGGCCTCTAGACGTTCTACTACAGAACTAACCCTCTTACAATCATAAAACAAAAACAGAAATGGCACACGAAGCTCTCTTCAACGTTCTACTTCAGAACGAATTCTCTTGCCATCTAAAGGCAACCCAATTTGGGCCAATAGGCCTCTGGACGTTCTACTACAGAACTAACCCTCTCGCTATCAAAAGGCAACCTAGTTTGGGCCAATAGGCCTGTTGTTATCTTCCTACACTTGTAAACACCCACTCCTGAGCGTCGCCACCAGCGGCGACGAAGGCTTTGCCATCAGAGTAGACACAAAACTTCAGAGGGACACAATTTTCTCCAAAACTAGACTCGGTGAAAAGCCATGCATAATTGTGCCACACCCGACTTTCTCTACAAGTTCTGGTTTGATCTACGTTGAAGATATCCCGAAGGAGGAATTTTAGGAGTAAATCAGTGAACTTGTTCAATACGAAGACTGCGTTGTTGAAGCAAAAACCGCACCAAAGATCACACCAACGAGAGAGACTACCATAGCCCTAACACTAAAATTCAACTGCCCTACTCCACCTATATATCTAGACATTCCGTTTTGCGCCACCAAAACCAAGGTTACACCATTTGAGAGACGTCCGATGCGAAGTTTTAAATGCCAGAAATACGGACACACGAGGGTAAACAGTAATTGTAAGCAAAGATGTTCATACTGCTCCCAAGACGACCTGACAAACGAGAAGATACCCAGTCGTGCCAGTCCAAAGAACTGCACTGTTTTCACTGCAAGTAAACGGACACCCTACTGGACATGGAGATTGCCCAGAGGAGGAGACGGAGAGAGCGATCCTCCAATACCAGATAGATCACGGGGTCGGGCGACGAGAGGCTGTAGTCGCGATGCGCTCCTCCCAGAATGATCTTCCTACCCAAGAGAAAAGACCGGCACTATTCCCCACCCACTTTCTCATAACGTTCAAAGAAAGGGTTGCAAGCAAAGTGGCCTTATCAACTAATCCTTTTCTAATGATGAAGTCTTTCACCGAACAACTTGGAGGAAAACCGAAAGAAATCCAACGATAGAGAAAGAAATATCTGGCCTACGTCGAAGAGCGTGAACGAAGTAACGCTAAACAAAAGATTACCCACACAAACAAACTCAAAGTTGCAGTTGAAACTCATCCGTCCTTCAACGATACCAAACAAATTACAGTATATACACCTCCCGTTACACACATACAACCGGCCTCAGTGCTTTCGCTGGAGTTCTGGCTAAGGATTACGGAGTTACCTAAGTTCGTTAAGCAGCATAGATGAAATCACGTAACGCAAGTTCAACCGCATACCGAATTACCTTCGCAGGATACGACTTACCGGAATTCATAATAATCCTGGGTGAACAAGGAAGAACCAAAACTTACTCAGTTGCAGCATGGCCCCCAATGTGCAACAAATTCTTTGAATACGGCCGCGTCATTGCATACTGCCAGCCGCCTACACCACAACGTTGCAGGAAGTGCGCCGGCGAGCACGACAGAAAAAACTGCACGGCCAGCCACCCAAAATGCTACCAATGTTCATGCTACCATGAGGCGGGCGACCGCGACTGCCCTGTACCCATGGACTAAAATGAAATAACAACCACACAAACGAACGCAGAGTTAATCGGAAACAAACCATCCAAATCTGGAAAGACAATAACCCGGACCGCCTCAATTATGCCCAAGCAGTCAAATCATCAATCCAACCAAACTCTTCCGATGACGTCCACACATCGTCAGGACAACATTGTAACAAGACTTAAACATTCCTACCTGGCTGCAGTGCTTCCTCACTCACACCAGCAACCGCGCCTGCACCAAAGCTGCACAGTCCTAGAAATAATTTATGCCGTTTCCCGGAGGACGCCGAGATGGATACATCCCCCGCAGTTGACCACGCAGCAAGGCTCACTACTATAAAAAACGAAAAGGCAAAGAGATGAAGAAGCCTCCGATGCCCAGGCGCCACTGAGCAAAAAAATCTGTAACAACTCCCAAATAACTACATCCACCTCTCTCAAATACGGCTCCATTCGTAAAAAAAAACCACTGTGAGGGACACGACCCCGCATTACCAAACCCGGCTCACGAATACGCCAAACAGCGGGAGCGATCACGGCCTCTACGGCGGCGGTTATCTCGAAAAACTCAATCGCAAGACCTCTGAATAACCAGTCATCTTACCTGGTCCAAATAACTCTCAATCCACACAACCACTCACGCAGATCAAACAGGCTAACAAAAAATAAGAGCGCATTCGCTCACAAAAAAAAGAGCACAAACCCTCGTCCTCCCGCATGAGCACGCGCAGCCGCGACCGCAGCAATCACAGCAGACCACTTTCCACCGATGGCGGACACTTCCATTTGCTCCTCCACTCTGGCATTCCAACTCATTTGAGGGGTTTTACCTTCAACACACGACAGCGACCATAGCCCAGTCATCTTATCGCTTCTTACCAACCAACCAAGAAACCCTGCTCCACAAGAACTTCGATTCAACTACCGGAAAGCCAGCAGGGTGGAATACTCAGCTCACATCGCGTGGAGCGATATGGATGGCGTTCCCGAAAACATTTCGAAACTATGCGAAAAGTTTCTAGCTGCAGCCGAGGCAAGCATTCCCCAATATGCCCCTTCAACCTTCTTTCCGAAACCATGGTGGTGCCGCGAGGTGCAAGAAGCAAGAGATAAGCGTGAAAGGCTATACCATGCCTCCCGACGTGCACGGTCCCCCAGGAACCGAGTAGCATGGGAAAGGGCATCTGCTGTATACCGAAAACTTCGAGTGGAGAAGAAACGTGAAAAATGGGCTCAGTTGGTCAACACTATTAATCGAAAGACCCCCTCTCCCAGGTGTGGGGAAAAATCCGACGCATCCAGGGAAAACCCGAGCGACCTATTAACGACCTTTCAGACGGAGGCAGAACTTGTTCTTCACACGCAAAAATCGCAAATAAACTAGCTCAGTCTTTTAGCCAGATTTCGCAATCAACGAACTACACGGCTGCTTCACAGCGGGAAAAGAACTAGCGAAAAAGTGAACAACTTGATTTTACTTTTAGAAACGAAGAGGCCTACAACGAACCTCTTTCCCTCCACGAACTACACTGCGCCATAGATCATACACGTGTAACTTCACCTGGGTCAGACCGGGTACACATCAATATGATCAAAAATCTCCCGGATGGCGCCCGTGAGCACTTATTAAAGAAAAGTGTTCAACACTCTGTATTCAAACTCATTTTTTCCCGATCAATGGCGGAAATCTGTAATTATCCTAATACCCAAATCCGTGAAATTCCACGTTGACCCACATAACTATCGCCCCACCGCTCATACCAGTATCCTCTGCAAGATCATGGAAGGAATGATAAACACGCGCCTTGTCGACTACTTTGATATGCATGCAGGTCTGAACAGCATCCAGTGTGGCGGCTGTAAGCGCAACTCTACGACGGACCACCTTGTAAGACTAGAATCTGACATTATACAGGCATTTGTTCGAGGGGAACACGTGATTTCCATATTTTTCGACGTGCAAAAAGCTTACGATACTTCCTGAAAATTTGGCATCATGAAGGATCTCCACCGCAAAGGGCTGAGAGGCCACTTACCATGTTACATCCATCAATTCTTGCAAAACCGCACCTTCAGGGTTAAGATCGGCGACACCCTATCACCATCCTATCCGCAAGAAATGGGCGTCCCACAAGGAAGCGTCCTCAGTGTCACTCTTTTTATACTCAAAATCGACCAGATAGCAGACATTCTCCCTCGCGACGGAAGATTGCTTTCATCACAATAGGTGGACGACTTACAAATAAGCTACAGGCACCCTAGTCCCTTAAAAATTCAACAGGAACTCCAGAAATGTCTAAACCTAGTCGGGAAGTGGGCCTCCTTAAACGGATTCCGATTGTCGCCCTCCAAAACGAAAAGCATGCACTTTACTCATGTGCCCGGCTTACACCTAAATCCCGCCCCAACGCTCAACAACACTTCGCTAGTATACGAGGAATCAATAAAATTTCTTGGTCTTGTGTGGGACCCCAAACTCACATGGCGACCTGGTATTATAGCCCAGGAGACTTGCTGCAAAAAGGCAACCGGACTTATCTTCTCTGTAACGTCCATGAAATTCTGAGCCGATATGGACTCCGGCATGATGTTATTCAGAACAATAATACGCTCGCGCATTGACTATGGAGCAATTGTTAACGTTTCAGTAGCCAAAACCGCCCTACGGGGGAGTCTGCATTAACTTCGCGTTGAGACTCCGGTGTAACATTGAAGCAAATAATAAATAATAAATAAATTCAGCAGCCAAAACCACCTTTGAACCTCTCTCCACCATAATAAATAACGCCCTGCGTATCACAACCGTTGCGTTCCGTTCCACACTCATCGAATCCCTGAACGTGCTTGCTAACGAGCTTCCGCTCCGGAGAGACAAACTCTCACTACAGTACTATTTCAAGACAAAGAGCTACATCAATAGATCAGCACTCAGTGACGTCACTAACATTCTTGATAAACGCCTTTTTGCGGCTAAGAAGAACATATGCCCATCTTTTCTCTACGTGTGGACAACTTACTGACCTCGCTGAACATAAGTCGCAAAGCAATCAAGCCTTCATTCTCCTATCGAATTTTTCAAGTCAACACACCAACATGGATGATCAGCCCACCACTGGTCAACCTAGAATTGCAGACGTACCCCAAAGCAACAACCCCAACCAACACGTACAGCCGAGAATTCTCACGACTACTTGATAAGCAGTACTCTGAGCACCGTCATATATAACACTGACGGCTCCAAAACATCGGACGGAGTGGGAGCTGCCGTCGTAGGCTTAGGGACCTCGCGTTCAGCCACCCTACCCCAAGAGGCCTCGATTGGCCATCTCCATTACAAAAGAGACCGCCTTCCCAAATATGTTGAATTTTTAGACAATCTGAGTGTTCTCACCTAGCTAAAACTCTGCACTTGATCACCCTGCCCGTAGCAAAATGCAACATGACCTATTCACGATTAAGACGGGCCAAGCGGTCGAATTCTGCTGGATCCCTGGACACGTGGGAATAAGAGGAAACGAGCGCGCAGATACCCTGGCTAAACGGGTGTCTACCTAGCAAAAACAATTCATCTCCATACATTACCGAGACTGGTTCCCAATCATCGACTCACGTATAACATCACGATGGAATGACTCTTGGCCACAGAGTGGACAAATAATGCTTGCAATTAAATCATCCGTGGGAGATTGGGATACCAGGTTTTCTAATAGGGGAGACCAAGTGTTTATTCACGGTCTATGCTCGGGACACACGTGGATAACCCACAATCATCTAATGGACGTAGACATGGGACAGGACGCACCACCATGTCCCTGATGCCATCAAGGGGCAATCGGTTTGTAACATTAACTTATGGATTGCGATGCACTCGCAGCAGCCCGACGAGCCTTCTTGAGCCCCCCGTGCAACCTACAACGCCTGCTCACAGAAACATAACACCGATAAAAACTGATCGCTTACGGAAAATACACCCGACTATATAAAACCGTGTGGAAGTAAAGTTTGAATCATCTCTGATCCTGAACTCTCTGTCCTCCCTGCGTATTGGTTGTGAACTTTAACTTGACGTCGTGCACGAAGCTGAGCAGAATCAACGGATCATCGTGCCCTACGGGGGAGCACTCAGTGACTACACGTTGGAGCTCCGGTGGAAAACTGAAGAAACTACTGCTACTACTGTATCTATGTTAAATCTACTCGGCATCTACGTTAAACCTACTCTGAACTTACGTTAAAACTACTCGGAATCTACGTTAAACCTACTCGGAATCTGCGTTGAACCTACTCATAATCTACGCTGTCCTACGTGGAGTCTGCATTAACTTCGCGTTGGGACTCCGGTGGAAAACGGAAACTACTACTAATACTTCTACTACTACTCATCCAATGGTCGGAAGCATGGCAGATGCCCTTCAATGTTGCAAAATGTACAGTTATGCACATGGGGTGTCGCAATGCCAACATCAACCACACGATGGCAGGAAGTGATCTTGCAACTGTTGACCAGCAGAGAAACTTGGGCGTCCTTATTTCGAAAGATATGAAATGGAACGCGCAGGTCGAAGAAAGTTACAAGATAGCTAACCGTAACCTTGGTTACATCTCCCGTAACTTCCTTTGCAAAACGAAGGATATTCTGATGCCGTTGTACACGTCCCTCGTCCGTCCCCACTTCGAGCATGCAGTCCAATTTTGGTCTCCAAACATGACGAGGGACAAAGCCAAACTGGAACGAATCTAGCATCGTGCAACTAAGCTTATCCCGCAGCTACGCCACCACAGTTACAAGGATAGGCTTAAAGATCTTGGCCTCATCACCCTTGAGCAGCGAAGGCTGAAGGGCCAGCTCAATGAAACCTTCAAATAACTGAAGGGATTCAACAACACGAGCCCTGCCGGCCTCTTCGACAGAGACCAAAACATTCGTACCCGAAATCACGGGGCAAAACTTGTGGAAAAACGTTTCGCTACAACTATAGCGCAACACTTTTTCCCGATCGCAATCTCGCGGGTCTGGAACAACTTACCGGCTGCTGTAGTTGGCTCTGAATCCGTGAATGCGTTTAAAAACGCGCTTGACAAGCACTGGGCAACGTGACTCGTTTAACCTGAAAACGTCACGATTTATTCTTTTGAGATACCCACGGCTTTCTTCACAATCCATGCCATTACTACTATTGAATCCATTATTAGTAACAATAATAACATGTCGCTGGTAGTAGCAGTTGTTAATTGCTACTCACAATTTTATTACCAGTAACAGTGAAATGATTGCTATTGCTCACCAACCCTAGCGACTGAAACTCCATGTCGGAACGGAACGCTTTCTACCATTGCAATTAAAGGTACTGATATTTCTGCGTGCAGAGACTGATATTACTGCATTGCAAATACAGAGACTGATATTAATGCATTGCAAATACAGAGACTGATAATATTGGGAACTATCTATCACTCGCATCCACCCCTAACCCCACGCCAGGACCACCGATTGGGTGTGAGCCCGTAACGGTATTCGCATTCACCCATCCCGCTAGTCTACGAGGCCGTCTGCTGTCCTAACGGGACAAGCAAATGCAGGGACTATGGTGCCCGGAAAGTCGACACCGCCTAAGAGAAGGGCGTGCTTAACTCCTCTTTATTTTTATTATTTTTTTGTGGTAAAGTGCCAGCACATACCACCACACCCCTCCTATCTTTCCTCTCCCGCGGGGGGGGGGGGGAGGAGTGCCGTCGTGTTGACGAGGTTCCTCCGTAGAGGATGTACGTTGCCTCCGGAGTGGATGGTGCCTGTTGAATGTCGAAACCACGCCATGAAGAGAGCTTGCTCAACTTTGGTTAGTGATGTATAACCAGCGTCATTTATTTCGTATTTTTGAAGATTTTCGATTGTATTTCCTCCCACCTGATGAGCTAATGTATAGCGAAACGTGCGTCGTGGGTATAACATCACTAAATTAATTTGAAGATGCAGTTTTTAATCCCTCACCTTCTGATCAAGAAAGAAGATATTTTCGCCATCCTTTCATCATATGAATTTATTTAGAAGATATGGCAGTGTGGTCGGCAACAAGTGCCCAACATCTACGGTGGTCTGCCTGTCCTGATCGTCGCTTCAAGTGTGAGCCAGCATTGG
>SDVV010045584.1:0-10054 GCA_016164225.1 Gammarus roeselii
CCCCCCCCCCCCCCCCCCCGCTGCAATTCTATTTATAAGTTCACTCTTCCTCCTCGCCTTCCCGCTGAAAGTCTACATTTAAGTTCACTCTTCCTCCTCACCTTCCTATTGAGAGTGTACATTTAAGTTCACTCTACCATCTCGCCTTCCCGCTGAGAATCTACTGTCAAGTTCACACTTTCCCCACGCCTTCCCTCTGAGAGTCCACATTCAAGTTCACTCTTCCCTCTTCTTCCCGCTGAGAGTCTACATTTAATTTCACTTTTCCTGCTCGCTATCCCGCTGAGAGTCTACATTTAAGTTCACTCTTCCCACTCGCCTCCCCGCTGAGAGCAAACATTTAAGTTCGCTCTTTCTCCCTTCTTCCCGCTAGGAGTCTACACATAAATTCACTCTTCCCTCGCCTTCCCGCTGAAAGTCTACATTTAAATTCACTCTTCCCCCTCGCCTTCCCTCCAAGAGTCTATATTTATCACTCTTCCCCTTTGCATTCCCGCTGAGAGTCTCAATTTAAGTTCACTCTTCCCCCTCGCCTGCCCGCTGAGAGTCTGAAGGTAAGTTCCCTCCTCCGCCTCTCCTTCCCGCTGAGAGTCTACTTCTAGGTTCACTGTTCCTCCTCGCCTCCCCGCTTAGAGTCTACATTTGAGTTCACTCTTCCCCCTCGCCTTCCCGCTGAGAGTCCACAATTAAGTTCCCTCTTCCCCATCGCCTTCACGCTGAAAGTCTAGATTTAAGTTCACTCTTCCCCCTCGCCTTCCCGTTGAGAGGCTACAATTTAGTTCACTCCCCCCCCCCCCTCCCCGCTGAAAGTCTAAATTTGAGTTTATTCTTCCCCCTCAACTTGCCGCTGAGAGTCTAAATTTAAGATAAATCTTCCCCCTTTCCTTCCCGCTGAGATTCTACATTCAAGTTCAATCTTCCCCCTCGCCTACACTCTGAGAGTCGACCTTTAAGTTACCTCTTCCCCCCCGTCCTTTCCGCTGAGAGTCTACATTTAAGTTCACTCTTCCCGCCGCCTTCCCGCTGAGGATCTACATTTAATTTCACTCTTTTCCCCCGCCTCCCCGCTGAGAGTCTACATTTAAGTTCACTCTTCTCCCTCGCCTTCCCCCTAATAGACTACATTTAAATTCACTCTTCCCCGGCGTTTTCCCGCTTAGAGTCTTCATTTAAAATCACTCTTCACCCTCACCTTCCCTCTGAGAGTCTACGTTTAAGTTCCTTCTTCCCCTCGCCTTCCCGCTGAGTCTACACTTAACTTCACTCTTTGCCCTCGCCTTCCCGCTGTGAGTCTTCATTTAACTTCACTCTTCCCCCTCGCTTCCCGTTGAGAGTCTACATTTAAGTTCACTCTTCCCTCACCTTCCCGCTGAGAGTCTACATTTATCACTCTTCCCCTCGAATTCCAGCTGTTAGTCTAAATTCAAGTTCACTCTTCCCCCTCGCTTTCCCGCTGAGAGTCTGAAATTGAGTTTACTCTTCCCCCTCACCTTCCCGCTGAGAGGCAACATTTAGGTTCACTCTTCCCCTCGCCTTCCCGCTGAGAGTTTACATTAAAGTCCCCTCTTCCCCCTCACCTTCCCGCTGATAGTCTACATTTAGGTTCACTCTTCCCCATCGCCTCCCCGCTGAGAGTCTACTTTCAAGTTCACACTTCCCCTCGCCTTCCCTCTGAGAGTCTACATCCAAGTTTACTCGTCCTCCTCGCCTTCCCGCTGAGAGTCTACATTAAAGTTCACTTTTCTCCCTCGCCTTCCCTCTGAGAGTCTATGTTTATCCCTCTTCCCTCCACCTTCCCGCTGAGAGTCGAAATTTAAGTTCACTCTTCTTCCTCGCTTCCCCGCTGAGAGTCTGAGGTAAAGTTCCCTCCTCCCCCTCTCCATCCCGCTGAGATACTACATTCAAGTTCACTCTTCCCCCCAGCCCCCCCCCCCAGCTGAGAGTCTACATTTGAGTTCACTCTTCCCTCTCGCCTTCCCGCTGAGAGTCGACATTTAAGTTCACTCTTCCCTCTCGCCTTCCCGCTGAAAGTCCACATATAAGCTCACTCTTCCTTCTCGACTCCCCGCTAAAAGTGAATATTCAAGTTCCTTCTTCACCCCCGCCTTCCCGCTGAGAGGAGAGTCTACATTTATGTTCACTTTTACACCTTGCCTTCCCGCTGAGAGTCTACATTTAAGTTCATTCTTCCCCCTCGCCTTCATGCTGAGAGGCTACATATCAGTTCACTCTTCCCCCTCTCCTTCCCGCTGAGAATCTACAATCAAGTTCACTCTTCCTTCTCGCCTTCCCGCTGAGAGTCGACATTTCAGTTCACTCCTTCCCCTCGCCTTTCTGCTGAGCGTTTACATTTAAGTTCACTCTTCCCCCTCGCCTTCCCGCTGAAAGTCTACATTCAAGTTCACTCCTACCTCTCGCCTTCCCGCTAGGAGTCTACATTTGAGTTCACTCTTCCCCCTACGCCTTCCCACTGAGAGTCGACATTTAAGTTCACTCTTCCTTCTCGCGTTCCCGCTGAAAGTCTACATTTAAGTTCACTCTTCCCCCTCGCCTCGCCGCTGAGAGTCTCCCTTTACGTTCACTCCTCCCCCTCGCTTTCCGTCTGTGAGTCAACATATAAGTACACTCTTCCCCCTCACCTTCCAACTGAAAATCTACATTTAAGTTCTCAATTCCTCCTCACCTTCCCGCTGAAAGTCTATATATAAGTTCCTTTTTCCTCCCCGCCTTCCGGATGAGAGTCTACATTTATGTTCACTTTTCCGCCTCGCCTTCCGCCGAGAGTCTACTTTAAGTTCACTCTTCCCCCCTCCTTCCCGCTGAGAGTCTACATTTAAGTTCACTCTTCCATCTTGCCTTCCTGCTGAAAGTCTACATTTTGTTCACTCATCCTTCTCGCCTACCCGCTGAGAGTCTTTATTTAAGTTCAATCTTCCCCTCGCCTTCCCACTGAGAGGGTACATTTAGGTCCATTCTTCCCCATGGGTTCCTTTTGAGATTCTTCATTCAAGTTCACTCTTAACCCTCGCCTCCCCGCTGAGAGTCTACATTTAAGTTCACTCCTCCCCCCGCCTTTCCGCTGAGCGTTCACATTTAAGTTCACTCTTCCCCCTCGCCGTCTCGCTGAAAGTCTACATTTAGTTCACTCAGCCTTCTCGCCTTCCCGCTGAGAGTCTTTATTTGACTTCAATCTTCCCCTCGCCTTCCCACTGAGAGGGTGCATTTAGGTTCATTCTTCCCCATCGCCTACCCGCTGAGATTCTACATTCAAGTTCACTCTTCCCCCTCGCCTTCCCGCTGCGAGTCTACATTTACGTTTACTCTTCCCCTTCGCCTTCCCGATGAGAGTCTACCTTTAAGTTCACTCTTCCCCTTACCTTCTCGCTGAGAGTGTACATTTAAGTTCACTCATACCCTCGCCTTCCCGCTGAGAGTCTACATTTATCACTTTTCCCTCGCCTTCCAGCTGTGAGTCTAAATTCAAGTTCACTCTTCCCCTTTGCTTCCCCGCTGAGAGTCTGAAATTGAGTTCACTCTTCCCCCTCACCTTCCCGCTGAGAGGCTACATTTAGGTTCACTCTTCCCCTCGTCTTCCCGCTGAGAGTCTACATTAAAGTCCCCTCTTCCCCCTCGCCTTCCCGCTGAGAGTCTACATCTAAGTTCACTTATACCCCTCGACTCCCTGCTGAGAGTCTACATAGTTCATTCTTCCCTCTTTCCTTCCTGCTGAGAGTCTACATTCAAGTTCAATCTTCCCCCTCGCCTTCCCTCTGAGAGTCAATCTTCAAGTTACCTCTCCTCCTCCGCCTTTCCGCTGTGAGTTTACATTCAGGTTCACTCTTCCCCCCGCCTTCCCGCTGAGAGTCTACATTTAATTTCACTCTTTCCCCCTCGCCTTCCCGCTGAGAGTCTAAATTTATCACTCCTAACCCTCGCCTCATAGCTGTGATTCTAAATTCGGGTTCACTCTTCCCCCTCGCCTTCCTGCTGAGAGTCTGAATTCAAGTTCACTCTTCCCCCTCGCTTTCCTGCTGAAAGTCTACATTCAAGTTCACTCTTCCCCCTAACTTTCCCGATGAGAGTCCACATTTAAGTTCACTTTTCTTCTCGCATTCCCGCTGAGAGCCTACATGTAAGTTCACTCTTCCCCTTGCCTTCCCGCTGAGAGTCTACTTATAAGTTCAATCTTCCCACTCGCTTTCCCGCTGAGAGTCCACATTTGAGTTCTCTCTTCCCATTCGCCTTTCCGCTGTGAGTCCGCATTTATGTTCCCTCTTTCCCTCGCCTTCCCGCTGAGAGTCTGAAACTGAGTTCACTCTTCCCCCTCACCTTCCAGCGGGAGAGTTCATTTAGGTTCACTCTTCCCTCTCCATATCCGGCTGAAATTCTACATTTAAGTTCACTCATCCTCTCGCCTTCCCGCTGAGAGTCTACATTTAAGTTCACTCTTCCCCATCGCCTGCCCGCTGAGAGTCTACAAATGAGTTCCCTCTTTCCCATCGCCTACCCGCTGAAAGTCTAGATTTAAGTTCACTCTTCCCATTCGCCTTCACGTTGAGAGGCTACAATTTATTTCACTCTTCCCCTCACCTTCCCGCTGAGAGTCTACATTTTGGTTCACTCTTCCCCCTCTCCTTCTCGCTGAGACTCAACATCCAAGTTCTTTCTTCCCCCCCCCCTTCCCGCTGCGAGTCTACATTTAAGTTCACTCTTCCCTCACGTCATCCCGCTGAAATTCTACATTTAAGTTCACTCTTCCTCTCGCCTTCCATCTGTGAGTCTACATTTAATTTCACTCTTTTCCCCCGCCTTCCAGCTGAGAGTCTACATTTAAGTTCACTCTTCCCCCTCGCCTTCCCCCTAAAACACTACATTTAAGTTCACTCTTCCCCTCGCTTTCCCACTAAGAGTCTTCATTTAAGTTCACTTTTCACCCTCACTTTCCCTTTGAGAGTCTACATTTAAGTTCCTTCTTCCACCCAGCCTTCCCGCTGAGTCAACACTTAACTTCACACTTTCCCTTCACCTTCCCGCTGTGAGTCTACATTGAACTTCACTCTTCCCCCTCGCCTTCCCGTTGAGAGTTTACATTTAAGTTCACTCTTCCCCTCACCTTCCCGCTGAGAGTCTACACTTAGGTTCACTCTTCCCCATCGCCTCCCAGCTGAGAGTCTACTTTCAAGTTCAAACTTTCCCTCGCCTTTCCTCTGAGAGTTCACATGTGAGTTCACTCTCACCCTCCTCTTCCCGCTGAGAGTCTACATTTAAGTTCACTCTTCCTTCTAGCCTTCTCGCTGAGAGTCTACATTTAGGTTCACTCTTTCCCATCGCCTTCCCATTGAAAGTCTACATTTAAGTTCACTCTTCCCCCTCAATTTCCCGCTGAGGGTTTACTTCTGAATTCACTCTTCCCCCTCAGCTTCCCGGTGAGAAACTACATTTAAGTTCACTCTTCCCTCTTGCTCTTACGCTGAGAGTCTGAGGTAAAGTGTCCTTCTCCCCCTCTCCATCCCGCAGAGTCTACATTTAAGTTCACTCTTCCCCCTCACCCCCCCACTAAGAGTCTAGTTTTGAGTTCATTTCCCCCCCCCCCAACTCCCCGCTGAGAGTCAACTTATAAGTTCACCCATCCCTCTCGCCTTCTCGCTGAAAGTCTACATTTAAGTTCACTCTTCCTCTCGCCTTCTCACTGAGAGTCTACATTTAGGTTACTCTTCCCCCTCTCCTTCTCGCTGTGACTCAACATCCAAGTTCTTTCTTCCCCCTCGCCTCCTCGCTGGGAGTCTACATTTAAGTTCACTCTTCTCCTCACCTTCCCACTGAGAGTTTACATTTATGTTCACTCTTCCCCCCCCTGCCTTCTCGCTGAGAGTCTACATTCAAGTTCACTCTTCCCCCTTGCCTTCCCGCTGAGAGTCTACACATAAGTTCACTCTTCCCCTTGCCTTCCCGCTGAGAGTCTACTTTTGAGTTCATTCTTTCCTTCGCCTTCCCAATGAGAGTCTACATTCAAGTTCGCTCTTCCCCTTGCCTTCCCGCTGAGAGTCTACTTTTAATATCACTCTTTCCCTCGCCTTCCCTCTAAGAGTCTACATTTAAGTTCACTCTTTCCCCTCGCCTTCCCGTTGAGAGACTACAATTTAGTTCACTCCCCCCTCCCTCCTCCTCGCTGAAAGTCTACATTTAAGTTCATTCTTTCCCCGCAACTTGCCGCTGAGTGTCTACATTTAAGTTCATTCTTCCCCCTTTCCTTCCTTCTGAGAGTCTAAATTCAAGTTCAATCTTCCCCATAGCCTTCCCTTTGAGAGTCAATCTTTTAGTTACCTCTCCCCCTCCGCCATTCCGCTGAGAGTTTACATTTAGGTTCACTCATCCCCCCGCCTTCCCGCTGAGAGTCTACATTTAATTTCACTCTTTTCCCCTGCCTTCCCGCTGAGAGTCTAAATTTAAGTACACTCTTCCGCCTCACCTTCCCGCTGAGAGACTACATTTAAGTTCACTCTTCCCCTCGCCTTATCGCTGCGAGTCTACATTTAATTCACTCTTCCCCTTGCCTTAGCGCTGAGAGTCTAAATTAAAGTTCACTCTTCCCCTTTGCCTCCCCGCTGAGAATATACATATAAAGTTCACTCATTCCCATCTCCTTCCCGCTTACAGTCTACATTTAAGTTCGCTCTTCCCCCTCGCTCTCCTGCTGAAAGTCTACATTTAAGTTCACTCTTCCCCCTTCGCTTCCCCGCTGAGAGTCTACATTTAATTTTACTTTTCCATTCGCATTTAGCTGAGAGTCTACATGTGTGTTCACTCTTCTCCCTCACCTTCCCGCTGAGAGTCAACATTGAAGTTCATTCTTCCCCCCGCCCTCCCTCCCACTGAGATTCTTCTTTTAAGTACACTCTTCCATTTGCCTTCCCGCTGAGAGACTACTTATAAGTTCACTCTTCCCCTCGTCTTCCTTCTGAGAGTCCACATTTAAGTTCACTCTTCCCTTCGCCTTCCCACAGAGAGTCTACATTTAAGCTCACTTTTCCAACCCGCATTCCCGCTGACAGTCTACATATAACTTCACATTTCCCGCTCGCCTTCCCGCTAGGAGTCTACATTTAAGTTCACTCACCTCTTTCGCCTTCCCACAGAGAGTCTACATATAGGTTAGCTCTTCCCCTCGCCTTCCCGCTGAAAGTCTACATTCAAGTTCACTGTTCTCGCTCGCCTTCCCGCTGCGAGTCTACATGTAAGTTCACTCTTCCCCCTCACCTTCCCTCTGAGAGTCTACATTTACGTTTACTCTTCCCTCTCGCCTCCCCTTTGAGAGTCTACATTTAATTTCACTCTTCCCCTTCGCATCCCTCTGAGAGTCTATATTTAAGTCGGCTCTTTCCCCCCGCCTTCACGCTGATAGTCTATATGCAATTTCACTCTTCCCCTCGCCTTCCCTCTGTGAGTCAACATTTAATTTTCTTCTTTCCCCCTGCCCTCCTGCTGAGAGTCTACATTTATGTTCACTTCTCTGCCTCGCCTTCCCGCCGAGATACTACATTTAAGTTCACTCTTCCCCCTCGCCATCCCGCTGAGATTAATCATTCAAGTTCACTCTTACCCATCGCCTTCCCGCTGAGAGTCTACATCTATGTTTACTCTTCCTCCTCGCCTTCCCGCTGAGAGTCTACATTTAAGTTCACTCTGCCCCTTGCCTTCCCGCTGAGAGTCTAATTATGAGTTCATTCTTTCCTTCGCCTTCTCAATGAGAGTCTACATTTAAGTTCGCTATTCCCCTAGCCTTCCCGCTGAGAGTCTACTTCTAAGATCACTCTTTCCCTCGCCTTCCAACTGAGAGTCTCCATTCAAGTTCACTCTTTCCCCTCGCCTTCCCGTTGAGAGTCTACATATAATTTCATTCTTCCCCCGCCTTCCCTCTGAAAGTCAACATTTTAGTTCACTTTATTTCCCTCCGCCCCCCTCCCCCCGCCTTGCCGCTGAGAGTCTTTATTTAAGTTCACTCATCGCCCTCGCCTACCTTCTGAGAGTCAACAATTAAGTTCCTTACCCCTCCCCCGCCTTCCCGCTGAGAGTATACATTCAAGTTTACTCCTACCCCTCGCTTTCCCTCTGAGAGTCTACATATAAGTTCACTCTTCCCCCTCACCTTTCCGCTGAGAATCTACATATAAATTCTCCCTTCCCTCGCCTTTCCGCTGAAAGTCTATCTTTGAGTTCCTTTTTTTCCCCGCCTCCCTGCTGAGAGTCTACATTTGAGTTACCTCATCCCCTTGCCTTCCCACTGTGAGTCAACATTCATGATCACTCTTCACCTCGCCTTCTCACCGAGAGTCTACATTCAAGTTCACTCTTTCCCCTCGCCTTCCCGCTGAAAGTCTACATTTCAGTTCACTCTTCCTTCTCGCCTTCCCTTTGAGGGTCTATATTTATCACTCTTCCCCTTCGCATTCCCGCTGAGAGTCTACATTCAAGTTCACTCATTCCCCTCGCCTTCCCGCTGAAAGTCTACATTTCAGTTCACTCTTCCCCCTCGCCTTCCCTTAGGGGTCTATTTTTATCACTCTTCCCCTTCGCATTCCCGCTGAGAGTCTACATTTAAGTTCACTCTTCCCCCTCGCCTCCCCGCTTAGAGTCTACATTTGAGTTCACTCTTCCTCCTCGTCTTCCCGCTGAGAGTCTATGTTTATCACTCTTCCCTCCGCCTTCCCGCTGATAGTCTACATTTAGGTTTACTCTTCCCCCTCGTCTTCCCGCTGAGAGTCTACATTTAAGTTCACTCTTAGCCCTCGCCTGCCCGCTGAGAGTCTACAAATGAGTTCCCTCTTCCCCATCGCCTTCCCGCTGAAAGTCTAGATTTGAGTTCACTCTTCCCATTCGCGTTCCCGTTGAGAGGCTACAATTTAGTTCACTTCCCCCCCTTCTCCCCGCTGGAGGTCTACATTTCAATTCACTCTTCCCCCTCGCTTTCCCTTAGAGTGTCTATAAATATCACTCTTCCTCCTCGCTTTCCCGCTGAGAGTCTGAGGTAAAGTTCCCTCCTCCCCTCTCCATCACGCTGAGAGTCTACATTTAAGTTCACTCTTCCCTCTTGCCATCCCGCTGAAATTCTACATTTAAGTTCACTCATCCTCTCGCCTTCCCGCTGAGAGTCTATATTTAAGTTCACTCTTCCCCCTCGCCTGCCCGTTGAGAGTCTACAAATGAGTTCCCTCTTTCCAATCGCCGTCCCTCAAAAAGTCTAGATTTAAGTTCACTCTTCCCATTCGCCTTCCCGTTGAGAGGCTACAATCTAGTTCACTTCCCCCCCCCCTCCTCCCCGCTGAGAGTCTACATTTAAGTTCACTCTTCCCTCTCGTCATCCCGCTGAAATTCTACATTTGAGTTCACTCTTCCTCTCGCCTTCCATCTGTGACTCTACATTTAATTTCACTAATTTCCCCCTTTTCCCGCTGAGAGTCTACTTTTAAGTTCCCTCATCCCCCTCGCCTTCCCCCTAAAAGACTACATTTAAGTTCACTTTCCCCCTCGCTTTCCCACTGAGAATCTTCTTTTAAGTTCACTTTTCAACCTCACCTTCCCTTTGAGAGTCTACATTTAAGTTCCTTCTTCCCCCCCCGCCTTCCCGCTGAGTCTACACTTAACTTCACACTTTGCCCTCACCTTCCTGCTGTGAGTCTACATTTAACTTCACTCTTCCCCCTCGCCTTCCCGTTGAGAGTCTACATTTGAATTCACTCTTCCCCTTGCCTTCCCTCTCAGAGTCTACATTTAGGTTCACTCTTCCTCATCGCCTCCCCGCTGAGAGTCTACTTTGAAGTTCACACGTCCTCTCGCCTTTCCTCTGAGAGTCCACATATAGGTTAACTCTTACCCTCCTCTTCCCGCTGAGAGTCTTCATTCAAGTTCACTCTTCACCCTCACCTTCCCTCTGAGAGTCTACGTTTAAGTTCCTTCTTCCCCCCGCCTTCCCGCTGAGTCTACACTCAACTTCACTCTCTCCATCGCCTTCCCGCTGTGAGTCTACATTTAACTTCACTCTTCCGCCCGCTGTTCC
>SDVV010045585.1:0-10054 GCA_016164225.1 Gammarus roeselii
CGTCAGTCCAAGGGAACGTCAGTCCAAGGGAACGTCAGCACAAGGGAATGTCAGTCCAAGGGAACGTCAGTCCAAATGATCTTCAGTCCAAGGGAACGTCAGTCCAAGGGAACGTCAGTCCAAGGGAACCTCAGTCCAAGGGAACGTCAGTGCAAGGGAACGTCAGTCCAAGGGAACGTCAGTCCAAGGGAACGTCAGCACAAGGGAATGTCAGTCCAAGGGAACGTCAGTCCAAATGATCTTCAGTCCAAGGGAACGTCAGTCCAAGGGAACGTCAGTCCAAGGGAACCTCAGTCCAAGGGAACGTCAGTGCAAGGGAACGTCAGTCCAAGGGAACGTCAGTCCAAGGGAACGTCAGCACAAGGGAATGTCAGTCCAAGGGAACGTCAGTCCAAATGATCTTCAGTCCAAGGGAACGTCAGTCCAAGGGAACGTCAGTCCAAGGGAACCTCAGTCCAAGGGAACGTCAGTGCAAGGGAACGTCAGTCCAAGGGAATGTCGGTCCAAGGGAACGTCAGTCCAAGGGAACGTCAGTCCAAGGGAACGTCTGGCTATCCCAGAGTCGGCGTTCACAACAAGAAATACTACAAGTTGTGTCAAGTATTTCTCTTTAGCGTTCCCCGCAGATCCACTGGCAACGAGGCACGGATCAGTCGCTCGAGTGATAATTCCTTGCGATCATTGATCCAGCATCTGATCATCGATCCAGGATTTGATCATTGAACCAGTTTCTGATCATTGATCCAGCATCTGATCATTGGTCCAACATCTGATCATTGATCAAACATCTGATCATTGATCCAGCATCTGATCATTGGTCCAACATCTGATCATTGATCAAACATCTGATCATTGATCCAGCATCTGATCGTTGATCCAACATCTGATCATTGATCCAGCATCTGATCATTGATCCAGCATCTGATCATTGGTCCAGCATCTGATCATTGATCCAGCATCTGATCATTGATCCAACATCTGATCATTGATCAAACATCTGATCATTGATCCAGCATGTGATCATTGATCCAGCATCTGATCATTGGTCCAGCATCTGGTCATTGGTCCAGCATCTGATCATTGGTCCAGCATCTGATCATTGGTCCAGCATCTGATCATTGATCTAGCATCTGATCATTGATCTAGCATCTGATCATTGATCCAGCATCTGATCATTGATCAAACATCTGATCATTGATCCAGCATCTGATCATTGATCCAGCATCTGGTCATTGATCCAGCATCTGATCATTGATCCAGCATCTGATCATTGATCCAGCATGTGATCATTGATCCAGCATCTGATCATTGATCCAGCATCTGATCATTGATCCAGCATCTGATCATTGGTCCAGCATCTGATCATTGGTCCAGCATCTGATCATTGATCCAGCATCTGATCATTGATCCAGCATCTGATCATTGGTCCAGCATCTGATCATTGATCCAGCATCTGATCATTGATCCAGCATCTGATCATTGATCCAGCATCTGGTCATTGATCCAGCATCTGGTCATTGATCCAGCATCTGATCATTGATCCAGCATCTGATCATTGATCCAACATCTGATCATTGGTCCAGCATCTGATCATTGATCCAACATCTGATCATTGGTCCAGCATCTGATCATTGGTCCAGCATCTGATCATTGATCCAGCATCTGATCATTGGTCCAGCATCTGATCATTGGTCCAGCATCTGATCATTGATCCAGCATCTGATCATTAATCCAGCATCTGTTCAGTGATCCAGCATCTGATCATTAATCCAGCATCTGATCATTGGTCCAGCATCTGATCATTGGTCCAGCATCTGATCATTGATCCAGCCTCTGAATATTGCCTAATAACGCGAATTGGGACCGGTTCAGTAGAGCCACAATGTGGCTGGGGATTAGCATACCATTTCTAACGATAAACTGCCAGGGAGTATCCCCATTCAATGACTTATACACGTTGCCCTGCGGTCACCTTGATCACGTTTCATGCACGAGAATGGAGTATACATAATAATAAATCCCGGATCCGGACGAACATGAAATAAAGAGCAATTAGCGACGGTGTCGTATCCACTAGATTCGCTCAATTCAAGAGCAGCGCAAGTGATGATAACGATTGGGAGATGTTCAGTACTAGTCAGGCATTGGCATCTTCATACTCTAGCACATAAATCCCATGCCATTTCGGGTCATGTGAAATAACGTGGTATAAAAGCCCAGCTGTTCCATTAACTCTGTAGCCTGCCATGAATAGATTACGTTTATCTGAACATCACTGATACGCACATCAATAGGCTTATGTCACATACACAACATTATCTCTCGCTATTAATAGGAAATAGAAGACTGGTCGCTACCACCCCCTACTCTAGGGCCTAGGCGTTGCGGGGGGTTATGCAATATAGCGAAAGTGGTCTTCAGCGACCCACGATGGACATGGGTGGCTTGCGACCGCCATCTGAACCACTTGTGGTAATGTGAGCGAATATTTGACCGCCATCTTAACCACTTGTGGTAATGTGAGCGAATATTTGACCGCCATCTTAACCACTTGTGGTAATGTGAGCGAATATTTATCAAGTTTTCGTTTTGGTCGTTGAAAACTTATCAATAACATATTCTGATGGACTCAAATCCTGAAAATTATTTTTGACTGTTACAGGTTATGATCCCTGTATATTTTTTTGATTACGGTATATTATTTTCATCCACCAATTAAATAGCAACAGACAGATACTGATGTAAGATCGAATTCCTCTCACACTGCTCTCACGCCCTCATATACCAAAACGTAGCCCATTTAGCTCTGAAGGGTCCGGCCAGAAGGCCACGACGCACTTCGGTTCAGCAGTGAAGTTAGAGATCAGTGTCAGCAGCAGGGCCCGACAGCTTTCAGTAATTAACCCCTGCTGTGACATAGTTTTCGGAACCTTGCCCCTCACGTTCATCCCGTATCTCAACGAGACGCCATCTCTCCTGTCTCTTTGTGTTACTCCGGCCGTCTTTCTCAAATATTTCAATTCGGAAACACACAACCTTCTTCTCTCTCCCTCTCTGACCCCCACGTCTCATCCCCGAAGAGCATCGTTGGAACAATTACTACTCTTTTATGAAACCCTATCATTGCTTCCATGCCCAAGGCTCAACAGCTCATTCTATTCCGTGCACCAATCACTTGTACTCCTTTTCTTCATCGTACATTTACCTTTACTTTCCCTTGTTCAGTCATCTTCACACGGGATTCCAGGTACTGTATAACTGAACTTCCACCGAAACCCCCCATTCAGGATGACGCAGATCTCGCTAGAAATACCATGCCTCACACACATCGTTGCGTTACTCTAACCAACATTCACCTGCAACGTCCAACTCAATCACAGCCAACCAAACTGCTAACAAGCCTGCCTAACTTCTCCGATTCTGCCACCTGTGCCGTATCATCCGCAAAACAGCAACTGACTCAACTGTCATCTCCGCCTATTTGCTCTAGCAACTCCAAACCTTGATCCAATACACTCGCGTTCAACTCTCAGACCACTCTATCCATGTAGAGATTGATTTGAAAAGGAGACATGAAGCTACCTTGCCTTAGTTCCACTTTGTCATGGAACCGATCACTCACCTCGCTCCCTACTCTGTCATATGCTCTGCTGTCAACATAAAAACTCTTAACCTTCTTAAACAAATTACCGTCTATCCCGTACAATAACATCAACTTTCACAACGCCTCGCCGTCGACCGTATCGATTTTTTCCAAGTCCATGAAGAAATAGAACAGACCCATTCCATTCCATCCGCAAGGTGCGTATTGCAGACTTGTCCCACTGCAATAATTGGATCGGAACATCCTTCACCGCTCTTATAGCCACACTGTTCCTCGCCGATTGCACCATCCGTACGGTCTATCATACTCTTCATTAGTACTCTTCCGTACAACTTACCCACTACGCACAGCAAACGCTCTTGCCTTCACACACTGGCACAGTGCCCAGCGCTTACCTCAATCGGCACCGCGTGCGATAAAAACATAAATGCCAGTGCTTCACTAACCATTTGTACCGTTACTCTACTCCTCTTAATGCAGTCGACTGCAAAGGCGTCCAAGCAAGGGGCTTTCCCTGCTTTCATCATCTACCCCGCCTCCTGCACACCTTTCTGAATAATGCCCGCAACATCACCACTTAGAGCAAAAGTGTCAGCCTCCCTGACATGCTCAACATTGAACAACATTTCTCAAAATATTCAGCCTACCTCTTCTGCACACCACTATTCTACAACAAAATCTGACTGTTTAAATCTTTCACACCTTTTTCCTTCTCCGTCTCCCCCTTCCTCACCATGATCACATCATCTTGACGTACTGAAAATTTTCGCTGCACAGCCCCTACGCCACCTAGCATTTGTGTCCCTCTTGGCTCTGCTCATCACATTCTTCACCTTCTTTCTCTTATATATCTCTACAGTTTTCACAGACCATTACCGACATCGCCCTCAACCACAACTCAAAAGCTCTTTTCTTCTGCGCCACCACCATTTTATCAACATCATTCCACCTCTTGTTCTGCATTCTCAGACACCCACTCACACAGAGCGCATCACACGCGTTTCTCGCCCATCTCCGCCCCCGCATCTCTAAATGTATCTCATTCTAGTCTTCTCACATTGTCATATTCCTCCTTCAATGTCTGCTGGACCACCTCAGCTCTGCTTCCCGTATTCATTTCACTCCCCTATGCTGCTTCTCGTCCTCATCCCATCATTCTGTTCCCCTTTCATCATTGCTCCACTCTCACTAAACCTTTTCTCCAATCGTTTCTCTCAACACCGGCTTATACAACAGCCTCCCCACCACTTTTCTCGATATCAACACAAGACCCACCAGCACTCTTTTGACCACTGCACCATGGACCATCGCACCAAACAGCTGCGGCTCCCTGCCCAAACCTACAAATCTATGAGGGTCTCAATTGTCGTATGTATCTAGAACCACATACCTCCCTACCGCATTCTCCACATACTACACCGCGTTGTATTTGTCTCCAAAACTCTCAATTCACTCACTAAGAATAATTAAAAATCCTTCCTCTCCTCCTAACTCCAATTACTACCTTGTTATTATGCCCTCGCAAACGCCAATTTTTCTACCCCTCATAAATCTAGTGCACACTTACTTCCATTCCGTAACGTTTTTAACCAGCCGATTACTCAATAACAACACTGCACCTTATCGTGCCCAACCTTCCACCTTGCCCGACTATACCTTCCTATTGCCAAGTCAAATTCACAATCGCTCCTACTTTGCAACTTCGCCTCACACAGCGCCAACACATCCAACTTCCTCCTTACCAACACCACACCAATCTCTCTCCTCCTTTTCTCATCCGTGCTGCAATCACGCACATTCAGAGATCTTAAGAATAGGCTAACAGATCCGTGACCTTTCCTCCCCCCTCTCGTCTTGCCGTATTATAAGGATGAAAAAAAAATAAGGGATTCGGTAGGAAGTTTACTCAGGCAAAAATGTTCCTGGACTTCCAACTTTCTATTTGCCTGGTCCCTAAGGATCATTGTTCATGAAAGAGATTAGGTATTTACTCTCGTATGGCTAATACCCACATGACGTTCGTGATTCAACAACTCAATTCGGCACTCAATTTGCCACTGAATTCAGAACTGAATTCAGCACTGAAATCGGCACTGAATTCGGTATTCAAGTCGTCATCTAATTCGGCAAAATCAGCAACCTTACCATTATCGAGTATTTTCAGATTTCGTTGTATAATTTAGTCTTCCCGCTCATATAAGGATTTAGATATCAACAATGAAAATAATCGATTGAATTTCGTTGAAGAAAACCGTCATATCTGCGTCCAATGTGTGTGCTGTCGTTTCGAAGGGAAAATGCACTGCTAAAAAATAAACGAGCAGTGCTTGGATACCCGATGATACAAGCTAAACTGGATAAATTCTAGGAATTCGAATAAAGGACATCAGCTCATTTGCTGATAACACGCCCACTTCATTGCACTTCAAATATACCTTCTGATATCAAATGACAGAAGCCACTAGTTTACCTTGCCGTACAAAAAATATACCTTTGTTACCACCCAAACAGAGTCCATGGAAACCACGATTTAGTCAAAAACAGTATCTAATAACATTCTCAAATAATATTGTCAAGATCTTCCTCGGCGAAACCGGACAAAGTAATTTAAAAAAGTATTTTATACAATCAGTTTCCCATGGTGCGACGGAAACCAGACTGATGAAGTTTAAAAAAGCGTGTCGTCAGCAAACGAGTTGCGTCTTAGCCTGCCTGCCTGATGCTGAGCCTGCCTGCTGCTGCTGAGCCTGCCTGCCTGCTGCTGCTGAGCCTGCCTGCCTGCTGCTGAGCCTGCCTGCCTGCTGCTGAGCCTGCCTCCCTGCTGCTGCTGAGCCTGCCTGCCTGCTGCTGCTGAGCCTGCCTGCCTGCTGCTGAGGGTGCCTGCCTGCTGCTGCTGAGCCTACCTACCTGCTGCTGCTGAGCCTGCCTGCCTGCTGCTGAGCCTGCCTGCTACTGAGCCTGCCTGCTGCTGAGCCTGCCTGCCTGCTGCTGAGCCTGCCTGCCTGCTGTTGCTGAGCCTACCTGCCTGCTGCTGAGCCTGCCTGTTGCTGAGCCTGCCTGCCTGTTGCTGAGCCTGCCTGCCTGCTGCTGAGCCTGCCTTCCTGCTGCTGAATCTGCCTGCCTGCCCGCCGCTGAGCCGGCCTGCCTGCTGCAGAGCCTGCCTGCCTGCTGCTGAGCCTGCCTGCCTGACTGCTGCTGAGCCTGCCTGCCTGCTGCTGAGCCTGCCTGCTGCTGAGCCTGCCTGCCTGCTGCTGAGCCTGCCTGCCTGCTGCTGAGCCTGCCTGCTGCTGAGCCTGCCTGCTTGCTGCTGAAGATAACTGACACCCGTTCAGGTTGTGTTGCCAGGCAAGCATGTGCAATTCACAGACATTAATAAAATGTAACTCGTCGTCGACTCGATCATCAGTTGAGGAAAAACACCTCCATTTTTTTTTTGTTCCCGTCTCCCAGCCGTACATGGGCGCATGGACGGCAAGAGGCGTACCAACACAAATAATCCTGTGGTCGAAGAGATCAGTAACAAAGTTGCCTAAACAAGGGGAACTATTGGTATATTCATCCTGGGGCTGTTTCGCTGTACGAACACGGATCTGCATTACAGTCACCTAGAAGATGTTTACACACAATAATTTTTCAGTCGACACCTTCACTCCAAATTCGGTTATCTTATATTCTCCTAAACACATTAACAATCAGGGTTCTGCAATAGGCCGAGAAAAAGTCGTTCCAGGGCCAAATAAAATCTACAAAGTATCTTTGATGTGTCGGAAGACACGGATACTAAAAATGTATTTACATGCGCAATAAGTATCCACACTGTGGAAGTGTTATAGCTAGGAGTGATCGAGTTCTCTAGCTTCCATTCCATGGATTGTTGATCATATAAAAATTTAACATGCTATGAGTGGTCGCTCTCTAACATGCGATGAGGGGTCGCTCTCTAACATGCGATGAGGGGTCGCTCTCTAACATGCGATGAGTGGTCACTCTCTAACATGCGATGAGTGATCGCTCTCTAACATGCGATGAGTGGTCGCTCTCTAACATGCGATGAGGGGTCGCTCTCTAACATGCGATGAGTGGTCGCTCTCTAACATGCGATGAGTGGTCGCTCTCTAACATGCGATGAGTGGTCGCTCTCTAACATGCGATGAGGGGTCGCTCTCTAACATGCGATGAGGGGTCGCTCTCTAACATGCGATGAGGGGTCGCTCTCTAACATGCGATGAGTGATCGCTCTCTAACATGCGATGAGTGGTCGCTCTCTAACATGCGATGAGGGGTCGCTCTCTAACATGCGATGAGTAATCGCTCTCTAACATGCGATGAGTGGTCACTCTCTAACATGCGATGAGTAGTCGCTCTCTAACATGCGATGAGTGGTCGCTCTCCAACATGTGATGAGTGGTCGCTCTCAAACATGCGATGAGTGGTCGCTCTTCAACATGCGATGAGTGGTCGCTCCCTAGCATGCGATGAGTGGTCGCTCGCTAACATGCGACGAGTGGTCACTCTCAAACATTCGATGAGTACAAAAGGGCTAAGTTATGTGAGTGTGAGTGTATGAGAGGAGTGTAAGGTGCGCCTAGCTGTCGGACACCCCTCCTTTCTATGGGATTCGGCCAAGTGTCTGTATCTGTATCTGTCTGTATCTGTATCTGTCTGTTTCTGTATTCCTATGTTGTATTTTCTATGAATTGAGCAAGACTCTGCAATTGTGGTTTCAATTGACGAGTCAAAGCTGTTAACAAATACGATTAGTGCCATTAGATCAAATCCAATCCTCGTGGACATTAAAATATTTTTAGAGGAACACTTTTTCAAAGTCGCTGAGGCGGATACAAGCTATAAAGCTGTGGTAACGCTGGAGATATGTAGATAAACATGTTATAGTGTACTGTTTCGTGCCACTCAAAAATGTATACATTTCCATAAATCCACACGCTTTATAAAAATCAACAAATTCAAACAATATCAATGGGAACACACACATTAATTAATGAGCTGAATCAACGGCTGGGATCCTGAATAAATAGGCTTGCTTCCTTCAACAAAAAACAAGGTTATACAATAATTGAGGGCCGCCTAGAACTCTGAAGCTGGTTCCCTCTTGAACACCTATAAGACTTCGCAGGTGCTTGTGGACCAGTTTCTACTCCGGCCTTAAAGAAACATTTAGCAACTGATTACGTGCTTGACAAAAAGACACATTGAACAGTTTTGGAGTACGATTTTAATGATACGGAGTTTTTATGGATTGAAAGAACTACAAACATGGAGCTGTGCATGGTAAGGAGGGGAGTAAAAGAACGACAGACATGGAGCTGTACATGGTAAGGAGTGGAGATGCGTAAGAAGAATGACAGACATGGAGCTGTACATGGTAAGGAGTGGAGATGCGTAAGAAGAATGACAGACATGGAGCTGTTCATGATAAGGAGTGGAGATTCGTAAGAAGAATGACAGACATGGAGCTGTACATGGTAAGGAGTGGAGATGTGTTAGAAGAATGACAGACATGGAGCTGTACATGGTAAGGAGTGGAGATGTGTTAGAAGAATGACAGACATGGAGCTGTACATGGTAAGGAGTGGAGATGTGTTAGAAGAATGACAGACATGGAGCGGTGCATGATAGGGAGGGGAGATGTGTAGGAAGAATATCGGACATGGAGCGGTGCATGATAGGGAGGGGAGATGTGTTAAAAGAACGACAGACATGGAGCGGTGCATGTTAGGGAGGGGAGTAAATGAACGACATATGCAGCCGTGCATGGTTGAGAATGTTGATGTGGTGATAGAATGACGGATGTTTAGCCGAGCTTTGTAGAGAACTTTGATGGGTTCAAAATGCGACAGATATAGTGCCGTTCATGGTGAGGAGTGTTTTGGGGTTGGAAGAACGACAGATATAGTGCCGTTCATGGTGAGGAGTGTTTTGGGGTTGGAAGAACGACAGATATAGTGCCGTTCATGGTGAGGAGTGTTTTGGGGTTGGAAGAACGACAGATATAGTGCCGTTCATGGTGAGGAGTGTTTTGGGGTTGGAAGAACGACAGATATAGTGCCGTTCATGGTGAGGAGTGTTTTGGGGTTGGAAGAACGACAGATATAGTGCCGTTCATGGTGAGGAGTGTTTTGGGGTTGGAAGAACGACAGATATAGTGCCGTTCATGGTGAGGAGTGTTTTGGGGTTGGAAGAACGACAGATATAGTGCCGTTCATGGTGAGGAGTGTTTTGGGGTTGGAAGAACGACAGATATAGTGCCGTTCATGGTGAGGAGTGTTTTGGGGTTGGAAGAACGACAGATATAGTGCCGTTCATGGTGAGGAGTGTTTTGGGGTTGGAAGAACGACAGATATAGTGCCGTTCATGGTGAGGAGTGTTTTGGGGTTGGAAGAACGACAGATATAGTGCCGTTCATGGTGAGGAGTGTTTTGGGGTTGGAAG
>SDVV010045586.1:0-10054 GCA_016164225.1 Gammarus roeselii
TTCTGTAATAGATCAACACCAGTTTTATTCTAGTATTAACCACCATAAAAGATATTCCTTTTCGACTTACAACGAAATCTTTAACAAAATCACTCATCAACTTTTGCATTATCAAGTCGGCATTAAAAAACTATTGTTTTGCGTGATTCTGCGATCAGCGGAGGTTGTGAATGACAGGAAGCGATTCTCGCCTTCTTGTGTGGAACCGAAATGTTACTTATTGGAAACTCTTGCAGTGAGTGTTCTTCCATCGAGTGTACCTAATGCAGTGTGATGGAGCACATCACATTACCTAGATCCATTTTTCTAGTATTAAGTCAAAAAAATCCCGGAATAAATCGGAAAAAATAATGAAAAAGCTCTAGATACCACATCTTGCTCAACACTACATAGGAGGTGATAGTCAAAATTCAAATGGAAGCACACTTTCAACAAAAATACGGTAGTGACTATGCTCAGATCATCGACTAATTCAAGAACTGACTTTCAACAAAAATACGGTAGTGACTATGCTCAGATCATCGACTAATTCAGGAAGTGATAATTAAATTAAATCTAAACATGTTTGGCAAGTCAAACCGTAATCAGCTTCGCAACTGATTTCTTGCCGTGATTAGATTAGATTAATCGACTCCAATAAGATACGTGTTTATGTCTATCGTCTAATCTGATCGGTAGCATACTCATAAATGTGGTAATATTGATGCAAATACCGTATAAAATACATTCCAATCTGCATAGTCCCTAGTTCGAACATCTAGACAATATATTCCTTGCGGAAATGTAAACTTTTAGTAGCATACTTTATTCACAACAGCAAATAGCCTGAAACCTATTAATTGATTCCAAATAGCTTCAACATATAAAATAAAATCTCTCTTTCTTCTATCAATTTATGATCTCGTTTTCGTATGACTTAAACAATGTACTTAAACAAGCAAAAATGCCGCATCCGAAACAATTGTTACATTTAGTTTCCGATTGTAGTTGAACAAGTTGAGATTGTGTTCAAATAATTGCTAGGTTACAAGAACTTTGCTCTCTGATAAGCCAGAAATAAGCCTTGATCAATATTTTTGGGAGGTGCTGAATTTTTGAATGCATCAAATTTTGACAGAAGTGTTTATTATGTTCTCTGTCCAAATACAATCCATTAAATACACTGCGATGGATAGTTTGAATTTATTATGTATTTTGTAGGAAACTCTTTTTCAGTCAATGCTTTCTATAAGCCTTAAGCCTGGATGCCTAGGTTCATCATTTGATTCTCTTTCACAAATTGCGCTATCATCTAATCAGCTTCGACTGTTACTTTTTCAATGTGACTTACATATGTGACTTACACAACTGTTTGTGACTTCAATGTGACTTACACAACTGTTACTTTTTTAATGTGACTTACATAAAGATATGACGTTGAAGAGACTGACATTATGATAACGAAATTTGGATTTAGTCATACTAATCTAAAACTCAATTTACTGACGAAAATATCCACTTTCCCAAGCAAAGCAGAGCAGATGGAAATGATTGCTAATCAGAACGGACCATGGACGCAAACAAGCAAAATAATCATTGCTACTTTTGTTAGCAGAGGGATATGCAGAACACTGTGGGGGAAACACCTACTCAAGCAGCATCGAGCAGAGAAACGTCAAATGTTCAAGGACATTAGTCGAGCAGAGAAACGTCAAATGTTCAAGGACATTAGTTGCGTACGAACCCAGCATGCATTTATCGACGCATTTTTTCGTCAATGCTCAAAAGTGTCTCAAGTACACGAGTTTCGATAAGAATGCCATCGAATGACCAATGCAGTTGGCACACTTCTAAGCAGTGTCGAGGTTTCGCTGTAATGCGTGGATGAATGCGGACTGAGAAAGAGGGAATATGAACAGAGAACGCAAAATAAAAATAATACGACCGTCTGTGAGTCATTAACAATTTATCTATGTAAAAATTTCAGCATATCAAACTAAATATTCAAGGCCCTGAAACTGTGCTTAGCTGAACACCTTTCAAATAGTATACCAGAGTTTTGAATTAAGAGAGTGAGTATAAACAGTACAGTCACTTTCATTGTTTGCAGTGGTGTAAATGCCCGTAAAAAGATTGACAACGTAGTAAAACTTTCGTTACAGTCGTATTTTTATGTTAATATTACTACAACTAATGAGAGAAATAATGTCAAAAGTCTTCATTAGAGACTGGTCGAGCCTCACGCTATACGAGGGATGATCCATCGCCGATGTCATGCAGGTCATTAAATTCTTTTGTTTGTGTAAAAAAATATCATTAGCTGAACATAAATCAGATTTACTTCTACACACCTAGAGGGACGTTGGTAATAAAGCAAAAAAATGGGAATTTGAAGCCCTTTCTTATAAGATGTTTACTCGAGAAGAGTGCTCAACTGGGAAGTTTAACGATAAATTTAAAGTTAAGGGGATGATTGTGGGACTGATATGTGTCAAAACAATTTATTTCACTTCGAAATAATCAATACTGAATTTTGGAATTGAACTGTGCTTGGTATAAGCTCCGGGTTATAACACTGAATTCTAATAATCCCCGTGCTTTATTAATTTGTCAAATGGTTCTAGCTTGGGAATAAAATAAACGATGAGGATCGTATGACAAACTTGCATTATTTATTATTGATGTAACATTGATAGCATACTAGGCTGTAGCAAGGATGGTAGAGATGGTCAATGTGTCACCAAACATAATTTCGTGAGCTAAGTGTCATAGTTCACTAAAAATATTCATCTATGACTTTGAATTTTACAAATTCTGCAGTTTGTCGTAGGAACAGAGTTTAAGTCATTTACCCACCCATTTCAAAATGTGAGGAAACGATAAACTCGTCAGTTTTGCAGCATACCGTAACATGAAGCATGACGAATTTAAAATCTCGAACATTCATCACCAAGTGGTTGTTATTGGTAACACTGCAGAGGCTTGCATAATAATCTATTTCTTATTAGAAACATTGATCATCTGTCCGTGATTTGACAACAATCCAACTGAAACAAATTCAGCTGTTTTGCAGCTTCGTATAAAAGTTTCCCATAGAATGAATTAGTGAAAAATTTGTAGAATACCGGCTTTAGAGAAAAATGTGTAGAATACCGGTTTCAACACCGAAAGGTTTCGATTCCGGTGGGAGAATGTGATGTTCATATTTGAAAGAAGAATCAAGATGTTATATACAAACCAGGTACATACAAAAAGTATTTCCAAAACGGGATAAACATTTATCTGGAACGAACACAACTATATAGAACAGGGTTTAATTCACAGCATAGCAAAAAAACATGATTGAATAACATAAATAAACTTCCACCGGTGATCAATTACCGAGAATAGAAGGACGGAAAAAATATAGTATTTATATGCACTAGCACTGCAAATCATTTTATAGAAATAAGATCACACACTTCTAGTTCTATTTCTCAGCTCATCATATCAACTAAGAACTATAACTTTGGGAGTTAGTAAATCTACTTCAAAAATTCTTGAATTGATATATTGTGAAATGCAAAGGGCGCTCTTGGAAGGGACAATAAGTAGGTGTTACTCTATGAATGATCTAAGCCCATAAAACAAAACAGGAACGCAGGACAGAAAATGTTAACTAGGTGGAAGCAGGTAAAAATTAAGAAAAAGTTAATCAAATCAATCACAATGATTTTTTCCAGTGGAAATATGCTCAACAAGGCCTGCCTAAATATTATTTATTAGGTATATATATATATAAATATATATTTGTAACTAGGATAATATAAGAGTAGTAGAATCACTAAATAGCAGATGTTTTGTAGTTGTAAGTAAGAAAGGGGGCAGGGTGAGACACTGGGGCACCTGTAGTCTTCAACGTTGGTCTCACAAGCAGTGGCGTCACGGACTCTCAGATAGATGACAGCTTCCACAGAGACCGGCACCGAATCCAGGGACAGAATCTATGAATCCAGTAACAAAATCTATCAAGTCACGGTAATTATCGACGTAATAAGAGATAACGTAGCTAGGTGAGTATTGCTGGTGGTGCGCTCGTTGCGTATGAAATGCATTTTTCTGCTAGTGATAGATGGAAAAAAATCAGCCTGGGCCAGTGTAAAGTTTTTAAATACATTTTTTGAATCATTATACTTTAAAAACAAGTAAAATTAGGCTCGTATAACTTAAAATTTTGTATCTTCTGAAATCCCTCGAGTTGTTTTTTGTGTTGCATAAACATACATGCCAGTGTTCTGCAAAGTAGATCATAAATAAATATTTGTTGCATATGTCAATAGAAACTCGGTCGATAAATACATCAAAAACATTGGGAAAAGGAGTATATCGTTTCGCATATATAAGTAAAGGTCTTAGGTGCACCTTGTCTGACATCGATAGATATCAACAATAAATAAACAATAAATTTGGCACCTTTAAGATCAATTTTGCCTTACGGAATCATCGACTCTGTATGTCTAATTTTTGTAAGTTTATTTAATGAGGCAGGCAATAGAAACAATTACGAAAGCTATAAGTCAGCTTATGACATCATCAATTTAATGCATTTTAACTGAAAAACGTATTTTTGCACATGAATTCACTTGCACAGCATTGGGTTTGATCCAGAATGAAAAAATACTTGGTTTATGCAGAATATCCACCGGGATTCAACCTTGTATCACTTTATGGTCTCTACGTTTTCTGGCGTGTATTTTTGTTGTGATTATATTAGTTACATCTACAAAAGAGCTAAATCTCCATGTATTTGTATAGCTGATACATAACGACCAATGGATACGACCGAATTGATTACCTACTATCATACCAGATTGTTGTCCTTCATTGGATAATATAATTAAACTAGTTGATAAGTAACAAAAAAGTGTATTTGTAATAAATATCATGAGAAGAGTTTGACGTAAATTCCCGCCGTTGACAGATCAATTAACTTACCCTCTCGAAAATAGAGCTCACGGAGATTGGTTTTTAAGAGCCTTGTCACGATGGCAAAATATTTATGTAATTTTTTAATAACCTTTATCATAAATCTAACCTTAGACAATATGTCAAAGCAATCACGTATACAAAAAGTAAAAAGTTCTACATGCTTCGAAAACCACGATAATAGCGAGAATGAAGCAGTAATACAACATAAGCAAGTATAGGCCAAGGATAGGAGAAATGTGTGAGAAGAACCGGTGAACAAAACTAAAATAGTTCATCCATCACCCAACATTGCGAACCTCAACTTATTGTTTGCCCTTTCGAAAATGAAAACTGTGGAACGTATGCATTCAAAGTGAGATTGACCTTACACAAGCTGATCTAGTACTGCGTCTCTCACGAGGAAGTCATAGATCTTACTAGTTCAGACGGAAACTGTTTGCGTACATGTGTTATGTTTATCTTTAATGTTTCTGCTTGTAAAAATATTAGCAACAAGCAATATGCCAACAAAGTTGAAAAAATATACAGTTAATCCGTTGGAGAAATTTTACACAAATAAAACATGTTAATTAGTTATTCTACACAGTATGATGTAGGCAGTCGAGTATTGTGAGGCTATTTCAAACATAGAATGCATGAGAACGTGAACTAGAAGGATTTGGTTAGTGGTTTGGAGCGTCTACGAACATTTATGAACGTCTATAGCCTCTGATTGCAGATGATGTATTTTCTCTAAAGGAATAGGAACTACATCAAGTCCACCATCCACCAGATTTGGTCAAACAGACTTTTTTTTCCAAAGAAAAAAAAAACTTGATAGCTGTTCAAAATGCGGATAAAAATAGTGCGTAGTGACAATTTGAGCCTGTATTGGGAGCACTTGCAAATCTGCTTAAAGAGTGCAATTACATGGGAATACGGACAAAGTTGACCAAAGTACTTTATTAATTCATTGAGTAATATTTGGACTAAAATACGGTTTAGATATTGAAGAGTAGTGGCACTTGAAAAAGTCTTCATGATTTCAATCGAGATTGTTCAAATTGCTTTCGCCTATGTAAAGGCTTGTTTTATGTAGATATTTCAGTGGCTTCGATTTCTTTCATTGTCTTTTGAAAGGAAGGAAACCGATTTAGTGCGTAAACAATAGAATAAAGTACAAATTTAAAAACCATTTAAAGTGGACGTTTTCACAGTCCCATCAAACAGACATTATTTTCAAAGTCGAGCACATTCCGTGAAAGAAAGTAACAACTATCGGTTTTAAATTATAGAATTTTTTTATTCCTCCTAATTTAGAAGATGTTACAACAAAAAAAGTACAGAAGGGCACACACTCTACGTTAAGCGAAGTACACAAAGCACTAACTACTCTCATTCCTAGTGATAGGGGAAGGGGTGTGGGACATTAGTTATTTACACTCTAGTGCATTGAATTTGAGGTGAGGTGTATCGCATGCAGGTACGGTGACGTTGACTAGAGGGCGATGTGTGC
Source organism: Gammarus roeselii (assembly GCA_016164225.1). Classification (NCBI taxonomy): domain Eukaryota; kingdom Metazoa; phylum Arthropoda; class Malacostraca; order Amphipoda; family Gammaridae; genus Gammarus; species Gammarus roeselii. The sequence goes on from SDVV010045586.1 coordinate 6,443, forward strand.
CTAGTTCTCCAAAGGTAGTACCCAATTTAAATTGAATTTTTACATGCAATGAAGCTTCGGGGCATACATGGACTGGATAGTATGAGGGTTTATGGTTCTGATCTGTCATTTTGGGGCGTTACCTATCTTAAAAACACACGCGTGACTGATGTTCCCTACGAAAATCATGTGATTGAATACTTTTTGAAATTCCACAGTATTCCTTTAGTATCAAAATGATTCACAAACACATCGAGATGCGTAAGCACGTCGAAACGTACTGTTTCTTCGTTAACTTACTTTTAATATTGAAATTTACTGTTAATTAGAAATATTCGACAACACATTTGTGCTCATTGAATGGACCACAAAAGCATCTCCGACTCACAAGAGTGAAACGTGAAACGATGGAACACAAAAGCAGCTCCGACTCACAACAGTGAAACATGAAACGATGGAGCACAAAAGCAGCTCTGACTCACAATAGTGAAACGTGAAACGATGGAGCACAAAAGCAGCTCCGACTCACAACAGTGAAACGTGAAACGATGGAACACAAAAGCAGCTCCGACTCACAACAGTGAAACGTGAAACGATGTAACACAAAAGCAGCTCCGACTCACAACAGTGAAACGTGAAACGATGGAACACAGAAGCAACTCCGACTCACAACAGTGAAACGTGAAACGATGGAAAAAAAGCAGCTCCGACTCACAATAGTGAAACGTGAAACGATGAACCACAAAAGCAGCTCTGACTCACAACAGTGAAACGTGAAACGATGGAACACAAAAGCAGCTCAGACTCACGACAGTGAAACGTGAAACGATGGAACACAAAAGCAGCTCCGACTCACAACAGTGAAACGTGAAACGATGGAACACAAAAGCAGCTCCAACTCACAACAGTGTAACGTAAAACGATGGAACACAAAAGTAGCTCCGACTCACAACAATGAAACGTGAAACGATGGAACACAAAAGCAGCTCCAACTCACAACAGTGAAACGTAAAACGATGGAACACAAAGGCAGCTCCGACTCACAACAATGAAACGTGAAACGATGGAACACAAAAGCAGCTCCGACTCACAACAATGAAACGTGAAACGATGGAACACAAAAACAGCTCCGACTGACCACAGTGAAACGTGAAACGCATAGCAATGAAAACGCGCAAATATTGACGTTGTTACATTTGCGTTACTTTGATAACATTGTCTTGTAGTTTTAAAGGTTGTAAGCCTTTATCACTTCTTCTGATTACCTAGATAATAGGATTGCCGTCACTCAAGACATGTTTTTATTTCAAATCATTGCAAATCAATGATAATAGTTCACGATTATACTCACTGAAAGGGTTTTACAAAATAAAATATGAAACGTCTATTGAATGGAAATACGAAACAGACGGGTTTTCCAATTTCGACTTGCGATTTATACAACAAAATTATAGAATAGTTTAAACCCGATTGTGTAAATCATTTTTATCACAGTGATAACAGTAACTTTCTTAGCTCTGGAATAAAGGTACTTGTTTCTTAATGCTGAGTAAAGTATGTAAATTACCAACAAAGAATGTCTTCCGATAAAAATTACACGGCATCGTAGAAATATGATAGGCTGATGCCAATTTGCCCAGAGATAATTCATAAGATTAATTCATCAGAATAACCAAGGCAAGTGCATACGTAATTGCCACTACGATATATACTCATACTAGAGAGTATTCACTAACAGTTACAGCGTAGCTGCCATGAATGGCAATTTTATGTTAAGTGATTGGTGCATCACCACTGGAGGATGTTCCAACTCAAATCAGCCTAATTGAGAGCATCATAACTACATTAAGATCGACGAGGTAACGACAACAGAGATCTAACACCACATGCTCAAGGGCTCTAACCACACTATGGCACAATTACGTAGATTATTCGCAAGAAGCTTTCATGGAATCGATTATCCTGCCAATATTGCGCCAATATGTATGATAATCTATCTCATATCTTTTAGTAGTTATAACTATCCAACGAAAGGCTTACAGAAAATCAATTCCTCATCAATTCTTTCATTTTTTTGCTCCCTAATTCGAATGCATTGTTCCACAGTACGTCTCGTAGAAATGTTCATACTGCTTACAATTTTTTGTAGTGTCAAGCATTAGATTTCAAAAGTCACTGTATTTTGCAGTAGAAATATTGTGTGACCAGCAAATAGGTTTTCGGTGTTCAAGTACACTTCTGAAATAATTACAGCCCGCCTATGGATTAAGAGTGGGTTTTACGAAATGAATGAACTGAAAATTATTATACAATAGCCGTGAGAGCTGACATATAGAAAAATATACAAGTTAAAATGTAGGTTCTTTCATGAACGTAGAACCAGCGTGTACACGAAACTGAAGAAATATAACGAAGAGTTTTTTTAGATTGTTTGTATTTTGAAACGAAGATAAACAAAGGAAAAAAATGAGTGTAGTGTGCGCCTCGTGTTCATTTGAAGCCATTTGGGCACATTATATGTACATGTTACAAGTGCCCCAATACCAGAGCAAGTTATGGTAAGAGATTACAAAAAGATATGTTGAATGCACGGCAAATAATCGAAACTATATCTACTTGAAGCAAGAATTTGGTAGAAAGGAAAAGGTACGAAGAACATGAACAAAATTATAAATGATTTAATGGATTATAGGAGAGTCGATAAGGAAGCCCTGCAAGGAAGAAATATTATTGATAATCGAAATTGGGTTGTTTCCAAAATAATTTGAGATGGCGTTAGTGCGCCTGATAATGTTGAGTGGGACGATCGACGCTTTTTAAAACCTTCTTGGTATGATATTAGCATCTATACTCATCGCCAAATGCAATTGGCCCATTATCGTCGATAAAACAACAATGCGCTGCCACCGTTGTAGCAAATGTTTCAAGTTATTTAATGACATCATTCGCAACCTATTCCCGAACGGTTCAATATGCCGTTCAGTAATAAATATTCAAATAAATGCTATATAACATAAATGTCCACAAACAAATTTACTTGAATAGATATATTATTATTTCGTTCCATTTGTTGTAAATTGATGGGTCTGTGTCCCCATATATTTGCATAGCAACCTGTAAAAACAGAACGAAAGAGTAAACGACACAAGGTTCTTAATTACCAGTGAATAGCTTCACAAAATTGTTCTGTAACATGCGAGGTTCCAGTGATACAATACATCAAGGCAGAGAAATAAGGCTGTACTTTTACCATGAACTAGTGAATAAGATAGCGTTATTTTTATTGCTAGTAGATTTTCGTTCAGATACTCGTTATTTATATGAATTATGTCGCGGGATGTTGTACAATTAATCAGAATATAATAATTCGATTTAAATGTATTTTAATTTTATCGTTCGTTATTCTAAATCCTCCTCCTGTGAAAACCTTTAAACAAATGTGTTCAAGGAGGGACATCTTCTGACTAATCAGTTGAACTGGTTACAATTTCACCTATCCAAGAATAGATTTTTTCATGGTTAAAATTAATTTAGCTCCACCTTTTGTGCGAGGAAAATTTTGTAAATATATTGCGATCAGTATGTTGTGCTTATTTATGGTGGAGAATATACCTTCACGGTAGTAGCACTCGT
>SDVV010045587.1:0-10053 GCA_016164225.1 Gammarus roeselii
GTTTAGAGCATGAAGTTGAGGCCATGAGCTAGTTTAGAGCATGAAGTTGAGGCCATGAGCTAGTTTAGAGCATGAAGTTGAGGCCATGAGCTAGTTTAGAGCATGAAGTTGAGGCCATGAGCTAGTTTAGAGCATGAAAGTGAGGCCATGAGCTAGTTTAGAGCATGAAGTTGAGGCCATGAGCTAGTTTAGAGCATGAAGTTGAGGCCATGAGCTAGTTTAGAGCATGAAGTTGAGGCCATGAGCTAGTTTAGAGCATGAAGTTGAGGCCATGAGCTAGTTTAGAGCCCTAATGCGATGCCGGCTGCAGTTTGGGGTCGTTAGAAGAGTATTACTGCCGTTCGTGTGTCAGTTGAGAAGTTGGCCACATGTGATGATAGTTTCAGTAAAGAACATCTCTCACGTCAAGATAGACACTTGAAAGATCTCGTGGGGTGGATGGATTATTATTAATTTTATAGATCATTAACACTTGATTTTAGTATTTAGTATTTCTTTTTTCGTGAGCTCTATTATTTATCTGTGTCCTTTCTTCATGGTGATCAATTTTGGATTAGATATAGAATTACGTATCGTTAGACGCCCGCAGGGGCCCTAGGTGGACTATGCGGTGTGTTAGTTAGTCTAGTCCAACCTACGGTGGAAGAATTTGCGCTCTCCCGGGCGCCGAATAAATGTCCGAGCACAGCTAAGCGTTTTGATGGCTAAATGGTGAATTAATGTTGATGTTGGTCTTAGAGAGTGAAAGTCTTGAATGGCACTGTGCGTGGAGGGGACGAGGTGAGTCAAAGCAGTTTGAGGCGAGTGGAGACTAGTCGACTGGCGAGGCGACGAGTCGAGACGAACCGAGGCTGCTTGAGACTAAGTGACCCGGGAAGGGGGTGTACTCGTGGGACCAGCGGGACTCGGGGGACCCGGGGGTTTCAGGAACCCAGCGACTTGGAAGGCCAGGAGGATTTGGGAGGGCCCACTTGGACCCTTCCGAGGCCCTTTGGGACACCCTTGAGACCCTTTGGGACTCCCCTGAGAAACTTTGAGACCCGCTTGAGGCCCTTCTGAACCCTGGGACCCCTGTTCCCTCTCCCCACGCTGTAAAACCCATACGCAGATAAATGTATAAATGTGAAATACTTGAGTAAAACAATTAACCATTACAGTCCGCGGGTTACGGTCACAGAGGACAAGGGTCGCGTCGGGGCTGGTCGAGGTGCGTCGAGATCAGTCGAAACATGTTGAGGCGAGTCGATTTGGTCGCGACGAGCCGAGACTGGCCGAAATGATTCGAGACAAGCTGAGATGAGCTGATACGAGAAGTCTCGAGGGAGGACTTGGGTTACCCTCCGGGATTCGTCGGGCTCTATTGAGACCCAAAGGACCTCTGCCCCCTCGTACCCTATCCCCTTAAACAATGAGAGTGAAATCAATAATCCGAGCATTTTTTTTGCCCGTGACAAACCTGCCCTTACTTTCTTCACGATCTCCAATTTTGTCATTTATAACATATAATGCTAGTAAATTTTTGCGGGAGTTTTTGTTTGTGGTTTTGTGAATAGGTGTTTTTTCTTCAGTCTGTGCTCGCTTGCGCGTGCACGGGCCATATGCAGTTTCTGGGGTTGAACTGGACTGCGTAGCTATAAACCTTGTGACGCGTTGTGGTTGGAGTTGATCTAATCCGTAAAGCCATAGACCATGTACCAATTTCGATGATACTATCTGTGCGCACTGGCGCGCGTGCACACTACTCTCAAAGTTCTTAGTGGCTGGAGGCGGAATTTCGTTTCGTCTGAGTCTTTACCTTATTATTATTATTATTTGCTTCCTTGTTCCACCGGAGTCCCAACGCGAAATTAATGCAGACTCCCCCGTAGGGCGGTGAGTTTTTACCTTACCTGAATAACTAAATTGTACCTCTACTCAACTAGACCTCGTAGCTGTAAACATTGTGTTGCGTTGCTGTCGGAGCTGACTTTGTCCGTGTAGCCGTAAGCCTTGTACCAGTCCCAGCGATGATACTTGTGCGCACTAGCGTGCGTACATATTATTCTTGAAGTTCTTAATGATTGGAGGCGAGGATTCGTTCCGTCTGAACCTTACCTGAATAAATAAAGTGTACTGTGGTCGACCTGGACGACGTGGCGGTCTAGGTTGTGTTGCGTTGCTTTCGGAGCTGACTTTGTCCGTGTAGCCGTGAACCTTGTACTAGTCTCGACGATGCTACATGTACGTACTAGCGTGCGTACATATTACTCTTGAAGTTCTAAATGATTGGAAGCGGAGGTCCATTTCGTCTAAGCGTTTTTCTTATGCGCACCAGCATGCGTCTGACATTGCTAATTTTTTTTTTTTAAACATACACTTTTAAAAGCGTCGTATTTTTTTCTCGCACACTGAGGTGTGCGAGCCTACTGGAATTCATTATCATCGAGCCCTACGGGAGAGCCTATTATGACTCGCGTTGAGGCTCTGTAGGAACTGAGGATCAAATCAAATCAAATTAAAAGGCCTCCTGACCACCTGGAAATACCATTCACGATGATCCATAAATGTTGTTCTCTGTGTATCAACCTCCATTCATGATTTTTTTTCCAATTTGTACAGATATTTTATTATAAAAACTGCAAACGATTTTCTTCAAAACACTCCACTTTGAAAAAAAAAATGAATCACAAGTATTTCAATCAACATTTGTACTGCAGAAGGCATGAACATTTGCCAATAAACAAGCGTGTGGACGATTTTCAGGCCGCACCCAAACCTCATTTTCAGGCCGCACCCAAACCTCATTTTCAGGCCGCACCCAAACCTCATTTTCAGGCCGCACCCAAACCTCATTTTCAGGCCGCACCCAAACCTCATTTTCAGGCCGCACCCAAACCTCATTTTCCGGCTGCACCCAAACCTCATTTTTAGGCCTCACCCAAACCTCATTTTCAGGCCGCACCCAAACCTCACTTTCAGGCCGCACCCAAACCTCATTTTCAGGCCGCACCCAAACCTCAGTTTCAGGCCGCACCCAAACCTCAGTTTCAGGCCGCACCCATCCCTCATTCGTGACCGACATAGTTATTTGTGTAACCATTTTCCTCATTTTCCTCGATCAATCAGGAATACATTACTTCCATTACACTGTTGCTGTCTCTCTCCGGAAAGAACATAAATGAATTTATAGAACACGGAGATCATTCCAAATTATTCGTAAAAAAATCTGTTGCTGGTCAGAGGGCAAATCTGTTGCTGGTCAGAAGGCAAATCTGTTGCTGGTCAGAGGGCAAATCTGTTGCTGGTCAGAGGGCAAATCTGTTGCTGGTCAGAGGGCAAATCTGTTGCTGGTCAGAGGGCAAATCTGTTGCTGGTCAGAGGGCAAATCTGTTGCTGGTTAGAGGGCAAATCTGTTGCTGGGCAGAGGGCAAATCTGTTGCTGGTCAGAGGGCATCCATTAAATGAGAACAACTACGCTGAATACGAATAATTTTTTTGAGCGCAATTTTGTCGCCCAAGACTCCGATCAGTTCACAAACATTGAATGGAATATCAAGTTACGAAGTGACCGAAGCTCTGCTTATTTATTAATGTAAATCGATCATCAATGCAACAGTTGGTACTTTTAGGGCCGTAATTATGTTAGCCAGTAATTTCCAATGACACCCGAAACGACGTATTCGCTTTGAGTGTTCGCTTGGAAACGAGGGAACCGCCCAGACCGGCACCCGCATGGCTAAATGATGAACCTAATCTCATATGTTCCATTCTTTTATTTGGAACGATGTATAATCCACAACAAAGACGCCATTCAGAGAAAGCTGGAGGATTGTTGAATTTTTCAGGATTTATAATATTTGTAGTTAAAGTGAGTTTGAGAATAATAGAAATGCTGGAATGCGCAGAGGATATAACAAAGTCTTTGTCAGTGTGAACTGTTCTGAAGTGATGACAACATCTGCCTCTTAAATGTACTTAATAATAAATTATATGAAGTAATGGTAGTAAATCAATTTACATTTACATATCAGCAATCAAAAAGTTATTGTTTGAGAACGCTTTTTTACATTGGTTGAGACGTTAAAAATGTAGAAACTTCGTTCTATTACGTAACTTCCCAGCTGAGGGTGGCCGTGAAAGTTTTCTCCTAAGTAGTTGAAATCCAATAAGTTGTATGATAAATATTCTAGACAGCCTAAAATTTACGATATTTTCAGGTGACGGAGGAGACTGCCAAAGTGCTGATGAACGCAGGTGTCCGCTGCAGCTGCCGTGGCCCTATCGCCGTCAAGGGCAAGGGCACCCTGACTACCTACCTTGTGATCACGCCCCACGACACCGGCAGTCTGTCAGATCCCACAGGCCTCAAGCGAGGCAACTCCTTTTGCGTCCTGAAACCTGATGAGACGAGCGCCTTGTTGAGGCAACCAGCCGGAGAAGACCTTCTAGAGACAAAAAACAAACCTGTTGAACGTACTTCAATGAAGAGAAAAGAAGAAGGACAATTTCTCGGAGTTCCGCAAGGAAGGGAAGCAAATAGTCAAGCTAAGAAGGATGAGTGTGGCGGCAGCGACGTGAACGATGCTAAAAAAGAAGAGACCATGAATGGACTGGCTGCTATGTTCAATGAAGATATAAGTAAGATAGGTGATAATTGTAGTCCTTGTATTATGCCAAAATCTGTCGGAGAAGTTGCGATTGAATGTGTTAGTGACGCATTGAAGTGTGCAGTGTCGAAAACTTCAGCCACATCTCTTGCGCATATTCCCGTTAGATCTATACCTCTAGGGGCAGGGAAAGCAGCAGCCGATGACGGAGCTCCCTCCAACACATGTTCTGACAAGATTACTCATGCCAGCTCCCGATACTCCAACATTAGCATCGAGCCGGAGGGCCGGTCAATCGTCCTTCCCATTGGAACTAATCTCGACGTTCGAGTTCCCATTTTCCATGATGCCGCTACCAACTATTGTGGTTCGTCTTCTAACCAGCAATCCATCGTTATTGTGAATAACATTTATTCAGGTCCAATAACTTCGGTCAGCATGACTTCTTCGGACATGTCACCAAACATATCAATCATTAACATTCACCCAGTAATCTCTTCCGAAGAACCACGAGAGACGAAGGTCACAAGGTCGCGCAAGCAGTCCATCGCATCCTTGATAAGCTCGGAAAATCCACCATGTTCTAGTTTCATAATGTCGGGTCCAAGGTCTGATTTGATGGCATCCGCTTCGCTGGCTGAGACTTCAAATACATATCAGGAATCAAGTGGAACGTCTTTCTGTTTGCACTCCACATCTTTGGGGATGGAGGGCATCGTGAAGCCTGTGACATCGGAGTTTATCTCAGCTTCTGAGATGGAGGGCATCGTGAAGCCTGTGACAACGGAGTTTATCTCAGCTTCTGAGATGGAGGACATCGTGAAGCCTGTGACAACGGAGCTTATCTCATTCACAGAACCCGTGTCAACTTCGGACAAAAAACATATTGCTGTCTGCTCAGATTCTTTTGACAAATACGGCTACATAAGCAGGGTTGATAATTTTACACGAACTGATGACGTTACCAATTTAGTTTTTAGTTTCGATTATCCACGAGGCTCTGATCAACCAACAGCCCCCCTAATCTCGCCCAACACGAGACGCGGTTTACCAAAATCTTCAGCAAATAAATTCCCAGTTTGTTCGTTGTTACCTGTTACAACCGCCACAACAAAAGAAGGGGTTTTCTTCGCAACTCCTTCAACAATAACATCAGTTACCAGCGAGCGTTCAGGTTTCGGTGAGGGTTTTGTTTCCGCCACCTTTGACAGAGCTGAGCAGCAGGATCCAACTCCAGCTATCAGAACAGCAGCCGACACCTCCTCCACTGACCCTGATAATTTACAGTTCAAATGCAGCATTGACAACCCACGGGCAACTACACTCGAGGAATCAGTTTTGTTCCGCGCGCTTCAGGAGCAAGAGGACGTGGACACACAAATGCTCCCTCTTCCTCGTGTGCCGAACAAGACAGAAGACACTATTGTGTCCACAGATTCAGTAATGATTTCCAGTTCCCATTCCGACATACTCGCTGATGGGATTTGCAGGAGGAATAAAATGATGGTTCTTCCTTTCCATCTTCCATCTCCTCCTGAAGTAACGACAACCTTTGTTGCCATTAATTCCCCTCTGTTCAGTCACTCAACTGTTCCCTCGCCTATCCTGCCCTTGTCTCCAGTCTGTATGCCATTTTATCCTGGAACGACCTGCACGACACCATCAGGTTCAGGCGGAAGCTCTGACGAATTTACATTTCCTCCTAATTATGTGTCATCAAAAATAACATCGAGACTTAGAAACGAGCGGCCCTTAACGACAGAGCTGCCAAAACCATCAACTTTTACAAAAGAAGTTCACAACAGAGAATCCCAGACCAAGAGACCAGAAGCTCGAAGAAACGAGTCAGTCAGAGATGACATCCTGACTTGCCCGTACTTAATGTCCTTTAAAGAAGAAAGAGCAAAGCTAAAGCTTCAGAGAGCTGGCAAAGCAGTCCCAAAGACATACCAGCCTTTCAGCATCAATGACCTGCCCAAACGAGGAAGGTCAATGAGTGTCCAAGAAGACAGAAGTTCAATAATGAGAATAAGGAAACTTCAACATCCAATCTACTTCAAAATCAAAGAAAGTACCAGACGAAAATTACGAGAAGCCTTCACAGCCAAGACGAAATCAGTGGACAAATTGACTTCGGTTGATGATCTGTCCGATGTCATGTTCTCCTCGGACTCCACCTTTGACACTGCAAGCGAGAGCGGCATCACCGACGATTTGAATTCTTCAGTGGAAAAGCCAGCTGAGCAAGACTTTAGACCTTCCTTAGCTTCGGGCACTGGGAGAGTCTCCGCTCCCAAATCCACTTTGCAATCACAGAAGTTACTCAGAGAAAATGATCGCTCCATCGGGAACTACAAAATTTCAGAGCAGGAAGGTGACATCGATTCTTTAAGTAGGCCACGAACAGTGAAAGTTAAAGCTCACAGCACAAGTCCAAAACTTGATCGTGAGGTGAATAAAAGCACTGAAAGTCGGTCAACAGAAAGTTTGTTTGCGGTCCCTGGGTCGAGCGGCAGTCAGGAAGAAACTTACCTTAATGACAGGAACGCGTCAGTGCTATCGATCAAAGCTCATCAACGAAAAAGGAATCAAGTTTTTGTGTAGAATAGACATAGTTGTTTAGATGTAAGCTTATCTGCGAACTAGTACTATATGTCAACATCTGTGTGTCTAGGAGAACTATCGTGGGACAACTTTATTTGACTATTTCATCGATCCTCCATCGACGTGTTGCGTACTAAATGATAGCGTTGATATAGGCTGTAAATAATCTGCTGGTCCAACATACCAACTGCTGCAAACATATCTCTTCCATTAACTATCATTTGGTGTGCGAAAAGTTACTGAATTATTAATAACTCGTATTCATAATAAATGAAACACATTAATTTTATGCATTTAAGATTATTTAGGTCGATAGGATTCCAGTTAAGGTTATGAGTTTTTAGACTGAATACGTCACCATTTTTATCCTTCGTCCAGCGCCCTTGGCGAGGAAATGAACTCTTTCCTGAACACATTGGCGACAGCGTCGTGGCTGCTCCAGCGCGACTCTCCGATGTACTTAGTATGGAATGATATAGTGACCGTCTCAAGAATCAGGACCCAAGCATCTTGCAGTAATAATATAGTGACCGTCTCAAGAATCATGACACAAGCATCTTGCAGTTATAATAGTGACCGTCTCAAGAATCATGACACAAGCATCTTGCAGTAATAATAGTGACCATGTCAAGAATCATGACACAAGCATCTTGCAGTAATAATAGTGACCATGTCAAGAATCATGACACAAGCATCTTGCAGTAATAATAGTGACCATGTCAAGAATCATGACACAAGCATCTTGCAGTAATAATAGTGACCATGTCAAGAATCATGACACAAGCATCTTGCAGTAATAATAGTGACCATGTCAAGAATCATGACACAAGCATCTTGCAGTAATAATAGTGACCATGTCAAGAATCATGACACAAGCATCTTGCAGTAATAATAGTGACCATGTCAAGAATCATGACACAAGCATCTTGCAGTAATAATAGTGACCATGTCAAGAATCATGACACAAGCATCTTGCAGTAATAATAGTGACCATGTCAAGAATCATGACACAAGTATCTTACAGTAATAATAGTGACCATGTCAAGAATCATGACACAAGCATCTTGCAGTAATAATAGTGACCATGTCATGAATCATTTTGCAGTAATCACTGTTTTGAGAAGATCATTTAATTGTAATTTATCGAGGCCGTCTGCATGTGGATGTTTTTCAATGAAACACGACCGACTGAAGCGTCTTCATCATATCACGTTACCTGCAACAAGGACGGCTTCTGACGTAGCTTATGACTCCATTTAACCAATACAGTATTGAAATATGTCAACGAATGTTAGGAGGCTTCTTACTATCGAAATGACGATGTAAAAAATGTTTGCGCACTGTCACACATTCTATGTATCGGCGAGGTTTAGAGAAATGAAATAATCACTGTTGAAACACACCATTTGAAGCCATTCATGTAAATAAAAAGAGTCGTGCGTATTTAAATAGTAATATGGGATTGATCGAAGGCTGTGTGCACAATAAAGTTGTTTACTGTAGAGCAACCGCAGTAAAACGGTCACTGGAAGTAGTACTCTACGCAAGCAGTTTGCGACAAAGGCACCGCACCAGTTGGGCCAGCCTGAAACACCATCAAATCAATTGATGACTCAGTTTAATAATTTTACCTCTTTATAGAAATATTGTGTATTATAAAGTTTGTAACATTCAAACTTCTTTGCAATGGAAAAGAGGAGCAGATGACGTCAGAACCATTTGTTATATTTGGGGGTGCCTTTAATCATTGCGAGCATCCGGCGTACTCTAACCATCGCTCGGCCACAATGTCAAGCCCACCCTCCGTCACTGGCATTGAATGGACTGTTGACCATTGCGGCTGAACTCCTCATAACATTTTTTAGGTATATATTTTTTTCAGCTCACTTTGTTGGACGGGATATTTCATTTAGCTGTACATGTGGTTAGGATGATACACTGCAACTGTCGATAAGTTCTGCCGCTATTGTCAACAGTCCATTCAATGCCAGTGACGAGGGTTGGGCTTGACATTGTGGCCGAAGGACCGGCCAGTTCTGGAGCGATCATCCGAGCGATGGTTAAAGTACGCCGGATGCTCGCAATGATTAAAGGCACGTCCAAATATTACAAATGGTTCTGACTTTTCAAACGGTCGAAATGGTTATAGGCATGAAGGAATGCTCGGAACTGGTTGATGATGCGCACAAATGCTTGAATGCTCCATGTGGCGGTTCATTGAATGCTCCATGTGGCGGCTCAGTGGTGAAGGGTTGATGGTGCACACAAATGCTTGAATGCTCCATGTGGCGGTTCAGTAGTGAAAGATTGATGGTGCGCACAAATGCTCTAATGCTCCATGTTGCGGTTCAGTGGTGAAGGGTTGATGGTGCGCACAAATGCTTGAATGCTCCATGTGGCGGTTCAGTGGTGAAGGGTTGATGGTGCGCACAAATGCTTGAATGCTCCATGTGGCGGTTCAGTGGTGAAGGGTTGATGGTGCGCACAAATGCTTGGATGCTCCATGTGGCGGTTCAGTGGTGAAGGGTTGATGGTGCGCACAAATGCTTTAATGCTCCATGTGGCGATTCAGTAGTGAAGGGTTGATCGTGGGCACAAATGCTTGAATGCTCCATGTGGCGGTTCAGCGGTGAAGGTTTGATGGTGCGCACAAATACTTGAATGCTCCCTGTGGCGGTTCAGTGGTAAAGGGTTAATGGTGCGCACAAATGCATGAATGCTCCATGTGGCGGTTCAGTGGTGAAGGGTTGATGGTGCGCACAAATGCATGAATGCTCCATGTGGCGGTTCAGTGGTGAAGGGTTGATGATGCGCACAAATGCTTGAATGCTCCATGTGGCGGTTCAGTGGTGTAAGGGTTGAT
>SDVV010045588.1:0-10053 GCA_016164225.1 Gammarus roeselii
AAATAACAAACATCCTAAGCAATACATTCGATAAAAAAGATTCAAATATCTTACCATCCTAATTCCTACACAATTAACATATATCCTAATTCCTTCATAAATAACATATATCCTAAATTCTCGTAATTCCTTCATAAATAATATACCTCCTAAATCCTTCACAATTAACATGATTCACTAATTTTCGTCGATCTAATCCTTCACAAATCATACATAGAGTCACTAATTATAGCCAAATCTAATTTCCTTCACAAATAATATACCTTCATAAATAACATAAATCCTAAATCCTTCACAAAATAACATACATAGAGTCACTAATATATATCTACAGTATCAGAGAAGTACAGCCGTTCTCGCACAGTCGTTCTCGCACACCATATATCCAGGGCCGTTTTGCACACCATATATCCAGGGCCGTCTCGCACACATATTCTGGCTGGGCCGTCTCGCACACATATTCTGGCTGGGCCGTTTTGGACACATATTCTGGCTGGGCCGTTTTGGACACATATTCTGGCTGGGCCGTTTTGGACACATATTCTGGCTGGGCCGTTTTGGACACATATACTCTACTTATAAGTGAGTTCTCGTTAGAAATTCAAGGACAATCAAGGTATAGGCTGAAGGGCACCCATTTCTTGATAAAATATAGACCGATTCCAATATCATAAATTTCATCTTACAATATTCGACAAAATACGTCACAATATCCTATCCATAATTAGTGAAACTACACCCAGAAAGGTACTCAAGTGGAATCTCGAATCAGACCTTCAATTCTTAAACGGGGGCTAGTTTCAAAGTTATTCATAACTAGGACATTTCCCTTTTACGGTATTCATCATCAACAAAATTACATATTCCTCAAATGGGATATCCCTCTTCTGATTACCGAGGGCAGGAATTACTATTCTAAGAAACTTCGTCTGCTGGAAGACATGCATTAAGAAGCACAGAGTTCGCCTTTGAAATTAAAATTCTAAGCAGATCGAAAATTTAAAATTAACTGCAGAGCCCGGGAAAAATGGGATTGCGCCTCAACTTTTTTTTTAAATAATAGGGAGTCATTTGTGACCACGGACAGCGGCCACAGGCCTTGGGACGGACACTTGAAAGAGGAGGCCAATGCGAGAATAATGGATTCGGCCGTTTGGATGACAGAAGGAATAATTTGCCTCACCTGGGGTTTTCAGAAGAAGAATTTAGAAGCGGTCTGCTGGCCAATGAGGAGCTGGAGAAGGTGACATATAAGAGGGGACATGTTTTTGCAGGTTGGAATGATAGAAGGGGAACTTTGTATGGCCTAGACTTTGGCAGAAAAAAACAGTGAGCCATTTGACGGCTTCTAGAGTAGCCCACGTGTCATGGGGCGATTGGAAGAGCAGACCTTTGCGAGGAGACTAAATTGGAAACCTTGGATGATAGAAGGGGAAAATTGTATTACCTGTTTTTTAAGAGGCTCTGAGAGCGTACTCAGCAGCAACAAGGCATCGAAAGTGAATGCGATGCTAAGGGACTGGTTTGGGGCCCATGAATGATCAATGGAACAAAACGTATCGGCTATTCTAACCAATATCTTTTTCAATTAACAACAATTGCTGAACTAGTTTGCTGACTTTCTTTTTCCTGACTAAGTCGAATAAAGTTTTATTTAATTGAAAATCCAAATCCAATTGGCAGGAAGATTTTAGGCTTTTAAACTAACATGCAGACTGTGAGAGTGATTGATGTAATAATACAAATAATAATAATAATATCAATAATAACAACTGATATTCTCACTTCATAAATATAGAAAACCAACCTTAGAGGTGCAGGAGGCGGTAGAGGTGACGAAAGCAGGGAAAGCCTCTGGTTATGATGGCGTTGCGTTTCTGTGCCTGTAAAGGGGTGGAGTAACGATCGTCGAATGACTGGTAAGGCCACTGAATGTTTTGTGGCTCTCTCGGTGCCGATTGAGTGACGCGGTGCCTGCTTTGTTCCGCTGCCCTAAGGTGACGGAGATAAAAATTAATGCTGCAACTCAAGAAGTATCAGTTTATTATGTGTGGTCATTAAGTTGTACGGGCCAGAGCTGATCAAAAGGATATGAGACTGTACGGAGGACGGAATTGGCGAGGAACGTGTGGCCTCAGGAGTGGTTGAGGGTGTGCCGATCAGATCTTTGCAGAAGGCAAGTCTGTAAGAAGTGCCTTGCTAAAGGAGAGGATGCGTTTTGGGCATTCATGGATTTGGAAATAGCCTACAACAAGGTTGACAGGGAAGCGCCGTGGGAAGTGTTGCGTTTGTATGGAGTGGGCGGAAATTTGTTGGAAGCGGTTCAGAGTTTCCAAAGTTGACAGCAGGGCATGTGTCAGAGTGGGAAGCGAGGTGAGTGATTGGTTTACAGTGAAAGTGGGACTGCCTGGCTGTTCAATCTTTACGTGGACGCAGCTGTCTGGGAGGTGAACGATAGTGTATTGGGTTGTTGCTTGGAGGTGATGGAAGCGAATGTGCTGAGTTGGTAGTTGCGCCAGTTACTGTTTGCAGATGATACGGCCCTGGTGGCGGATTCAGAGGAGAAGTTGTGTAGGCTGGGATCGTAGTTTGGTAGAGAATGTGAGAGGAGGATGCTTCGAGTGGAAGCGGGTAAAAGTAAAGTTATGAGATGCTCGAGGAATGTTGATGCGAGCAGAAGTAGTGTCCTCCTAAATGGACAGTTACATAACAATCTTTGATGAATATTTATTCGAGATTTGTTATCCCCTAGGAATATTGCGCTTTGATTCTGATCATGTACCGTGTAATAATTAAAACAAAGAAGTGAGTGTATTTAATGGCAAATCACATTAAACATATGGTTGGTTTCAATGTATAATTTAAAGTTAACACAGCTTGATCAAATAATACTGAAATAATTAAGATTACAATTTTATTTAAGTTAAAGAGCGATAGACCTAAACAGGCATCCATTACTGGAGGTGCATTCCTTGTTGCTCTAACTTGATTTGTTTGTTAAACACCACTTGACGTAAGGATAGTCAGATAATGATAGTCTACCTCACCACTTGATGTAAGGAGAGTCAGATAATGATAGTCTACTTGTCCTTATGTCAGGTTACCTTGCCATTAGGAGAGTCAGATTTAAAGGATTGCAACTAATGGGCTGCAGAGGGAACAGCTTCAAAACAAATATAGTTTTTTTTTCCGATGTTATCTTTTTGTGAAGCCACAAAAATGTTACCCGAAATCAATTCCACTAAAATCCACTCATCGATGAGCTCGGTCCCCAGCATTAAATTAGCTGGACATAATTTTATTGGATCGTCAATTACCGTTTTCCTATGTGTCCATTTCCGCTGACTATGGAGGAGACGCAATTGGCTGCATTGATACCAAACGTGGAAATCATTATTGGTTAGCATAATATCAGGAGGCGACTCATATGACGATAAATATGGTTCATGGCTGATAGACAGTACGTGGAGGTCAATAACATCAAAATAAACAAACCGTCACTGACATCTTTATGTCTTCCTGAACGAATGGAACTGAACACAACAAAATCAAACTTCATTTACAAATATCAGAACTATTCCCATTAAAGAGGTTTGTGTAGAAACTGCATAAGATGTATAGATTTAATTATAATTTCTGACTAGATACGTAATGTTTTCATATTAGGAGTAACATTCTTGTCTTATCCCGTTAATTGATCATTGAACATGATTTTACAGGTGAAAGGTTCAACAAATTTCGGTGGCTTCATTTGACTGCTCAAACAGCGACGTTACATTACTTGACTGCTTCGTGTATCAAACATCATTTACCAACCGTCTTCCGCAAGCATCGGAAGCAGATTGTAAACTGAAACGGCTGCTGGTAATTTAATCGTATTCGCTGTCATCGAAATGCAAATCCTCCGAATTTGAATAATTTATTTAACAGTGCGTCCGTCAAATTGTCACAGGCTACGGCAAGAGGTGGAACCATCATCTGCGCGAGATGGTGTGGGAAACATTTGTCCTAACATGTCTTTCTCAGAGAGACGCGGCAATGGTGTAAGCGTACATGTTAGGCCAGTACTGTTGATAGAGTAGTCAAGGGCTTCTGGGTGGGGAGGTAGAGGTGTGTGGCATGAATTAGACCTCCCTCCTTTTCCTCCAGTATTCTTGTCCAATCCTATCATCTCTCGCCCTTCCCACATCTCCCTAGAAAGAACAAATGTTTTTTCCCGTATGGTGAAGAACGTCTTATCTTCATTATTTGAGTTATTCTATTAAAATAGTAAAAGATTTACATATTCCGACCTATTGCAGCATTCGTAAACTGCTATTATTTTTTGACAGAAAATGAATAGTAGAAATGGTGGGAAAACTTCCGTTGCCTGTTACTGCCTATTCGTGATAAAACAAATAATGTGGTACGCCGTGATCTTCTTCCAATTCTGGATCGTCCCTTCCCCGTTCTGCCTATCCACTTACTGATTGAGAGCCGCGGAGTATCCACTTACTGATTGAGAGCCGCGGAGTATCCACTTACTGGTTGAGAGCCGCGGAGAGTCAGACAAGCGAACGGATTATGTTTGTATCGTCTGCTGCAATACTTCACGAAAAACATTCTCATATCCCGAAGCATTGCCGGATATCATTTTTCGTCCAAGGAATCAATTCTATCCTGGTTTGGTGACAATTCCTGATGTACATTGTAGAAGCAAGCGCCAAGAACAATTCCTGATTTACATTGTAGTCGCAAGTGCCAAGAACAGTTCCTCATTTACCTTGTAGTCGCAAGTGCCAAGAACAGTTCCTCATTTACATTGTAGTCGCAAGTGCCAAGAACAGTTCCTCATTTACCTTGTAGTCGCAAGTGCCAAGAACAGTTCCTCATTTACATTGTAGTCGCAAGTGCCAAGAACAGTTCCTCATTTACATTGTAGTCGCAAGTGCCAAGAACAGTTCCTCATTTACATTGTAGTCGCTAGTGCCAAGAACAATTCCTGATTTATATTGTAGTCGCAAGGGCCAAGATAATGACACCGGCATTATCTTGGCACTTGCGATGGAATCTTCCCACCTACGACAAGCATCACGTAGAAGCTGGTAAAAACTGTCCCAAGTCATTGGAACTAAGAAGGAATTGAAGTGGGAAACGGCAGATTCCATGCAAACAAAAAACCTAAAACGGAAACACGGATGGTCTCAGAAGTGTTTCACACCTGACGATCGCAACACAGGACTTAAGGAAGGAAAACTGCCAAATACCTGCTCTAAACTATTTTCTCCATAATTGTCATATAAAAGTTTCATTATATGATGATTTATTCTGCATCAAGGCATAAATTTACTCATTAAAATAGACGAAATGACGTCCAGTTTGGATACAACAGGTAATTTCAGTCACATTTTTCACAGTAACGTGAGCTGAATGGGGGCCTTTCTTTTGCGTTAATTCATCAATTCTACCGCTGCCGCGTTTGTTTACATGTTTTTCAACTATCCGTTCAATCGTCATAGATGACGATTATTTCATATAAAAGTATAATCTCCGTAATCATCTGATTATGCAAAATCGCCGTATCTCATCAACGCAATCCGAACTTTTTTTTTTAATACAATCTGCCTCCATTCAGGAACCCGGTCACCTCTAATTTTCAAAGAGAACAACTTTTCATTTAAATTCTCATGAATTGGAGTTTACCTTGTGCAATAGTCAACTTTCCACGGCCGTGGCACTAGAAAAAAACTCAAACTACTTTTAAAAATAGGACCATATATTGAGTTCAAAGTATTTATAATTACTCGCTCAAAATCAATTCAAAAGGATATTTATTTTATTTACAACTTCAGCGGTCTCCAAAATGCTCTAAGTAATTAGTGACGAGCGTCCCTTCCTCTCACCGATCGAGAACTCCCGAGCTGTCGTCATCAATCGTGCACTCTTTTCTTGCCTCGGGATTGGTGGCCCTGAGAGCGACCTCCGGGCCAAGGAGCAATTGAAAGAGACGGGCCAGTACGAGAGAACTACGGTTGGGGATACTTCGATGATATTGGAAGCACTCTGTATTGCCCGGTGTTTGTCTATCAGAGGCCGGTGAGCGGAATACGGACAAGTGGATATTGTGAGTAAATTCATATACGAGAGGATTGGTTTAGGGCACTTGTATGAGAGATAGTGTGTCTTACCTGACACTTAATTGACCTTACTAACCTTCTTTGACGGAAAAATGATGTATTTATATTCTATAGTTTTGCGGAATAAATACCGAGCATCATCAGGAAAGTTTCAGAATTGAGAACCCACGTCGAGACAGGGGGAATGCATGATTTGGTTATAGGAACAATAATGATACAAATAACAACTGACAGGCTACTTACGGGATCAGAGTAAACCATACTTTCATATCTACAAAGTGGGAGATTGAAAGCAGGTTCATTGTAATGGGTGTCTCATATCATAGGACTGAGAAAGGTTGCCAAGCCATACACAAGACTGGGTTTGGAGTGGATGAGAATGCCATCAAATGCCTCAAAGAAAATACTGCAGTTTCATTTGACGACCATCACTTCTGAGAGCCAGCTAAATATGCAGCTACATTTATAATTTCTTCTAAGTATACCACTCTGATTCTACCCACCTACCGAGTAATAATATCAAACAAGGTAGGGTATTTATCGGTAGAGAACAAGGAGAACAACTGTTATCGCAAATGGAACATATTGTTTGGTTATAATATATTATTGATAGTAAACACAACTTGACCTTAGGATAGTCAGGTTTTTAAGATTACAAATGCACTCTCAACAAAGGAACTGGATAGGAGGGAACACAACAAAATGTTAGTGACTTCTTCTCGAAGTGTTAGTTACGTCAGGCCTTCATAATAATGACAAATATAAATTTTACTCAGCGACAAAATTCTTCCGTCCCTCCATCTGTCGTGGGCATAGATATGCCGAACATAACAACCGTTTGCCGTTGCGCCTTGTTGCTCTGGCTCTGACATACCTCGTCATTCGCAGACATAGTTGCTTGTACTGATACAGCATGCAGGAAGCTACGTCGGCAAAATCATATCATGAAAGTCGTCATATCTCGATAAATAGGTCTCATGACCGACGGTACTTTTGGAGATCAATAACAACACAATGAACCAACCATCAATTCCAATTATACATCGTCCTCAAAAAAGGGAACAGATCACAACTAAATCATATTTCATGTACGTATAAAAACTATTCAAATATTAATATGTATGGAGAGAAACTATCGAATGAATTATAGCTTAAATGTTGATTCCTGACAAGTAACGTTCGTATCTATTCGATCTCAAGGTTCCATACGAAACTGCTTATCCAACATATTGAAGGGGATTCATCCGGGTGCTCAAACAGCGACGTTACATTATTTTACTCTTCATGTTTTACATATGATTCCACCAAGCAGCATCTGCCTGCGTCGGGAACAGAATGTAAGCTGAAACTGGGGTTCTTAAATGAATTGTGTCGGCTGTTATCGAAATGCAATACTCCGCTAATTTGAATACTTCCATTAGCGCCTATTCAGCTCATGTTACTGTGGAAAAGACGACTGAAATTACCTTTGTGTATTCACACTGGTCGTTCTTTTGTCTATTTTCGTCTTCAATTTTATGCATTGATGCAAAACTTATCAGAAACTAATGTAATATTTATTTAAAAACAATGTGGGAAATATGTGATTGAATGTTTCTATATGTTTCCTTCTTGTCTCCAGTGCTTTAAAGGTTATTTTTTGAACACTGCTAAGTCCTTCATTTTTTCTTGTCGAATATTTTCAGTTTGGAAGGATTGTTCAGGAGTTGTTTTGCTTCCCACTGGAGTTCTTTTTTGGTTGCAGCGATTTGGGAGCGTTTTCATTACATGATCATCTACTTACTCCACTCCCATCAGGTTTTTATGTGGACATCTGTAGACTCTCACGTCAATATTAAGCGAATAAGACAGGTCTTGGACTAAGGTCAAAGGTCAACGACTGCAGTAAGATCTTTTTAGCTGCGAGATCTTGTTAACTTATAACAGATGGAAGATCCTACTCGGGCCACAATATCTGCTGGTGCCCTAATCTTGTTGATTGAGATAATGTTAGAAAGCAGAAATAGAGAATCCACGACTGTAGAATCGATTCCTTGAGCCAAAAAAAATCCTCCTCGTTATACAAGAAGGAAAACATTAAATTTATTGAAGTATTGCAGCAGATGGTACAAATATAATACGTCTGTCTGTCTGTCTGTTTGTCCGTCCGTAACGGAGTATTGGTGATTGAGAGAAGGTGACAGTATTTGGAAGTGACTTTCAGAATTGTAAAAATGAATAAGTTTTTCATTTTTTTTCACACGAATAGGAGCAGGGTGTATTTTACAACATTCCAGACGTTACTTCCAGTCAACAAATGATAGCTCGATACGAACACTGCAAAAGGTCCGAGTTCGTGATTTTTTACTATTTCAATACGATTACTAAAACAACTAGGATCATTTAATTCACTAAACAGAGAGAGCACTGGTTCTCTGACGAGACTCGCGGATAAGGGCGAAAGACGGGAGGCATAGACGAGAGACGGATGACGTGGAGGAGCTGCAACGAACGAATAAACAATTTTCCCTCAAGTGAGGCGACGCGTACCCGGACTGGCTATGTAAAAATATCGCAACTGAGTAACAATATCTGCAGGGTATACGTCAACATTTGTTTTATAAGAACAGGTGATCGTGAATGGGTTGTACACTGTAGTAGAACAGATGTTCTGACAGATTGGTTGTTTATTAGGTAATATATTTAGTCCGTCAAATCATTGTCATCAGGGCTACATGCAGCACAAATATTGACCAAAACCAACAAACTAACGGTAAACCGTTACGTTGATCAAACATAACATTACATTCTTTGCGTGCCTTGAACGAAGGAAGTTATTAATGTAGGAAATGAACATTACAACCTAAGTGTGAAGGTGCACAGGGGCTTATAAATAATGTGGGGAGGGGATTGGTGTTGGGTGTCGGTGAATGGAGTAATCTCTACCTTCCTCACAAGAATTATGTGGGGAGGGGATTGGTGTTGGGTGTCGGTGAATGGAGTAATCTCTACGTTCCTCACAAGAATTATGTGGGGAGGGGATTGGTGTTGGGTGTCGGTGAATGGAGTAATCTCTTCCTTCCTCACAATAATTATGTAAGGAGGGGAATGGTGTTGGGTGTCGGTGAATGGAGTAATCTCTACCTTCCTCACAAGAATTATGTGGGGAGGGGATGGGTGTTGGGTGTCGGTGAATGGAGTAATCTCTACCTTCCTCACAAGAATAATATGGGGAGGGGATTGGTGTTGGGTGTCTGTGAATGAAGTAATCTCTACCTTCCTCACAAGAATAATATGGGGAGGGGATTGGTGTTGGGTGTCGGTAAATTGAAGTACTCTCTACCTTCCTCACAAGAACAATATGGGGAGGGGATTGGTGTTGGGTGTCTGTGAATTAAGTAATCTCTACCTTCCTCACAAGAATAATATGAGGAGGGGATTGGTGTTGGGTGTCGGTGAATGGAGTAATCTCTTCCTTCCTCACAAGAATTATGTAAGGAGGGGATTGGTGTTGGGTGTCGGTGAATGAAGTCATCTCTACCTTCCTCACAAGAATAATATGGGGAGGGGATTGGTGTTGGGTGTCTGTGAATGGAGTAATATGGGGAGGGTATTGGTGTTGGGTGTCGGTGAATTGAGTAATGTAGGGAGAAGATTGGTGTTGGGTGTCGGTGAATGGAGTGATGTGGGGAGGGGATTGGGGTTGGGTGTCGGTGAATGGAGTAATGTGGGGAGGGGATTGGTGTTGGGTGTCGGTGAATGGAGTAATCTCTACCTTCCTCACAAGAATTATGTGGGGAGGGGATTGGTGTTGGGTGTCGGTGAATTGAGTAATGTAGGGAGGGGATTGGTGTTGGGTGTCGGTGAATGGAGTAATGTGGGGAGGGGATTGGTGTTGGGTGTCGGTGAATGGAGTAATGTGGGGAGGGGATTGGTGTTGGGTGTCGGTGAATGGAGT
>SDVV010045589.1:0-10053 GCA_016164225.1 Gammarus roeselii
CTAATTCCTACACAATTAACATATATCCTAATTCCTTCATAAATAACATATATCCTAAATCCTTCACAAATAATATACATACTCACTAATTATCCAGGGTCGTTTTGCAGTCCGTTTCTGGGAGTGCCATTTCGCAGTCCGTTTCTGGGAGGGCCGTCTTGCTCCTATATTTTTGGGCCGTCTTGCTCCTATATTTTTGGGCCGTCTTGCTCCTATATTTTTGGGCCGTCTTGCTCCGGTATCTACTACTGATAGGCCGTAGCAGTCGTAGTTTCAGTGCGCCGGCGTACACCATCATTTTTTTGGCCCAGTTTGAACGTATTATTTCAGCCGATGACAGTAAAGACTTTGAACGCGATGGCGTTCTGAAAGGAAAATCGTAATTTCCCGTGCAAATATTGTCACTCGCCGCCATCCAATGTAGACGGTGCAGTAACGTTTCTACCGGGATGTTTATAAATAACTTGGCACAGAAGGAAGAGTTCAACATTACAGCAAATTTCAATGCTTGTGATTAGTTTAAAAAAAGTCGAGTCGTTTATCTAGTGTACTTCATATTCTCCGTAAATATTTTAACTAATTGAAAAGCCAAATTTTGATCATTTACGGCATGATAATTTATATCAAATATGACGAAGCATAACTAGCAACATTTGTAGAGCTGACTATTAAGGGTTGTTCGTGTCGAGACCGGAGTGGAACAACTCCATTTTATGACACGATCATTTGTAAGTGCTAAGGACCCTTGTCAGCCCTCAACTTCTGTAAGCCTTGCATGCAATGCGACGCGAGTAAACAGCTGAAAACACGACGATGTGACACGCCAACAGTACATAAGACACACAGGAAAAAATACCTGTTACAAAGTTTCTTGCAGATTTATATTAACTGATCAAAAATTATTCGAGTATAAGTTCGTATCCTTGTAGGTAAGTAGTTGAACGATTGCACTTCTATCAAAGTATATATTCAATCTTGCCAACTACACAATGGATCAATAGTTAAAGGTTTAAGTCACGGATTCGTTGATTGGCAGAATCTTTGAACAGTCAAAAAGAATATATTCAGCACACTGCAGGATTTCATCTACTGCTTTTCATGTCTTCGTGCACTGCAATTAAGTCATCATAGGGCGTCTTAATGGCCGGGTCGTGATAGTGGCCAAAATACTACAATTGCACTTAATTATACCCTGAGTCAGTTAGCTTTCTACTCAGACAAACATCCTAGATAAAGAATATCGCCAACCAGTCCTCGAGTGATGGTCAGCAATGAATACCCTTACCTAATTATCACAGGGTAAAGTCTTACAAGATTCAAACGTCGAGTGTCTTCCCTTCTTCCTTGGCCATCGCTTATTACTTAAAATTATTTCTACTGCGGCTAATGCGAGTCATTTGTTGACAATAAATTTTTTCAATAAGAAATTCACCGCGTCCCAATGGCCACCCCGAGTGTCAGCATTCATCACAAGTTGCGGCGAGGCGGCTTTCGTTTCTGCTGCTTTTCTCTGTTCTCGTTTCCTTCATTTCCGTTTCAAATAACTGGGTGCCTCTCTAACAATCAAACGCACTATACGCCTAAAAGTTCACCATTTATTAGTAATCTCGCCTTTCGTCTTCCTTTTTTGTTCAATAATCCGTTTTTAATCCCAATAGTTAAATCATCAAATGATTCTAATTCTATTTTCGATTAGATGTGTATTCATGGGCCTCAATTCAAGCTGCTGACGGAATGTTTTTCTGCTTTGCAATTTGTATATATATTATACTTTTTTTTTTTTTTCAATCGACATAATTGGACTTTGTTTATTATTCACGTGGTCCCGAGGAGGGCTCGCGCATTAACTGAGAGGCTCATAGCCGCATAATCTGACCCGAAGGATCTGACTAACACATTACGAGTGGATTGCTCGCCGGTTTATCGCTGGCGAGATGGACCTAATATTGTTACAGTTTATAAGGCGCCTTCGGAACAGCTGGCTGATGTTCGGAACAGCTGGCGCCTTCAGAACCGCTGACGTGCTACACCTGTAACGCTAAAGTGAAATGCTGCCATTGTAACCGATAACAATGCTGTGATTGTTCCAGCTGGGCCATTGATTTACTGCACCGATACTCGATAGAAACAAGGTTTCTGCTTGCATATCGATTTCGCTGCTCATGCTTCCCTGCCTCAGTGTCAATAAATTTAATTCGAAATTATCATTTAAAATAAATCCAGGGATTTCCAAGCACAAATGCGAACGTACGGCTTGGCAATAAGTCAATAATCTGATTCACATGAAGGGGACAGAGGAGAGGGCAATCTTTTTTTTTTGTTGTTGAAAACGCATAATTGAGCATTCCTGGTATATTTTGATGTGGCAAAAATTCTTCAAATAATTATTCATCCTTTTTCGTTTATGTTACCGCACTGAAGAAGACTCGTGCAACAAGGCAACTTTAAAATTTCGTCTACATCAATTAGGTGCTAAATTATGTCCGTTTTGTTCGTCTAAATAAATTTTGTCACTTACCACCTAAATTTATTACAGTATTTGAAGTTATTGCACACCCAGACAGCTGGGCACAGTCAGATACTTGGGCACACCCAGACACCCGGGTACACCGTCACCCGCGCCCACCCACACACCCGGGAACAACCACACAGCCGGGCACACCCAGACCCCCGAGTGCGCAAAGACAGCTGAGCGCATCCAGACACCCGGGCGCATCCAGACGCCCGGGCACACTCAGCCACCCTGGTACACATATACATCCGGGCCTACCCATACACCCGGACACACCCAGACACCCGAGCACATCCGGGCGCCCGTAGACATCCGGGCACTTGAAGACACCCGAGCACATCCAGACACTCGGCACACCCAGACATCTGGGCTCACTCAGGCATCTGGGCTCACTCAGGCATCTGGGCTCACTCAGGCATCTGGGCTCACTCAGGCATCTAGGCTCACTCAGACCTCTGGGCTCACTCAGGCATCTGGGCTCACTCAGGCATCTGGGCTCACTCAGACATCTGGGCTCACTCAGGCATCTGGGCTCACTCAGGCATCTGGGCTCACTCAGCAACATTAGAGACATGAAAATGTTGCGCTTCCTTGATCCTGCCCTCATAATAATGACACATATGTAAGCGATGAGGGGAGCTGTTATGATGCCGCACGTCACATATCAACATTATTAACAACCCCGAGTGCAACAAACAGTGTTGGAATATGTAGGAAATAACTTTAAAAATATATTAATGTCGATACACCCCATTAATCGCTTCATTTGAAAATTTCCATTGGGAGACATCGACAAGCGATCCCAAGATCAATACTAGTTGCCGTATAAGATTAAGAATATTTTCAAAGAGCCCCCGTCAGTGCTGTTGGTGCCCCATCTCCTGCCCCGTCTTGTGATTTACGGCTCCGTCGGAGCCTAAGGAGTGCCCACTTACCCTCAAATGCACTTCCCTACTTTCCTTGGGCCGAACTTTGTCATGTGGCGGAGGGAGGAACAAGGCAAGCTGTGGAGCTGCTCTATATTATTCTCTGGAGAAATAGTGTGCAATTTTTTTTTTCCAAATTGAACTAATCGGAATTATGTTTATGCAGACGATTATTTCGGGTTAGTATGTATTTCTGTTACTAAATTGTGTACATTTTTTTAACATTTATTTCGAAATATTGATATGACATTAATTCCTTCATAACAAGAGAAAAATGTTTAAGGAAGAGAATTTTGGATATAAGACTTAGCGGAAACTTTTGTATAAAACAACTTGATGTTGGCAAACGAAATAATTGCTTGGGTAATTAATTTTTTACTATTTAAATAAATGCAAAAGCCTATTTTTTAATTTGAAAAATCATCCAAGATATGCTTTTGCATTTTTTGTATGGAGCTAGCCAGTTTTGAGTACTTTTCATGTGTGCGATTGGCGAGTGAGTCATTCTACAAATAGCTTTGTGGTAATAAAATGAAATTATATATCCACCAAAAAAGTCAAGCATCACAAGATGTTATCTTTAAATCGAGACATGTTTGGATAAAAATATTAAAGACGGGAGCTAACCACACCACTCTTATTTGAGGCTATGATTCATTTTAGCTTTGATTCCTTTGTTCGAAAAATACAAAGACAACATGGAAAAGTGCAGAAAACGTCAAAGTTAAAACATAGAAGACAGCGTACGACATGCAACATGATTTTTTTTTTGGATAATTGTAAACTCAAAATAAAAATCAGTTAAAAATTAGATGCTTAATTTCGAAACTATGATGATCAGAGCTGTTTTTATCAAACTAAAACCAACCGGCATTTCACAGCAATGTAGCATTATTGAAAAAGAATTATGACACTTATTTATTACTGTTTAAATATGCCTATTATTTTATCCCTTCACGATGGAATAGAAAATGTGCAGAAAAATTATATAAAAATGCAATGCTGTCAACAAATTTGTAATCGGAGGTGGCCCAAATAGCACTGATCTCGCAAACAGTGTCCAGTAATATTTTCTATTGGCGTGCGAGACACGCACGAGACATCGAGCCGGACTCACTGGTCTAACGAGGCCCAAGACAGCAGGTCAGCGGTGGTGGGAGATAGTAGCAAGTCAGCGGTGGTGGGAGGTAGTAGCAAGTCAGCGGTGGTGGGAGGTAGTAGCAAGTCAGCGGTGGTGGGAGGTAGTAGCAAGTCAGCGGTTGTGGGAGATAGTAGCAAGTCAGCGGTGGTGGGAGGTAGTAGCAAGTCAGCGGTGGTGGGAGGTAGTAGCAAGTCAGCGGCGGTGGGAGATGGTAGCAAGTCAGCGGTGGTGGGAGGTAGTAGCAAGTCAGTGGTGGGAGATAGTAACAAGTCAGCGGTGGTGGGAGATAGTAGCAAGTCAGCGGTGGTGGGAGATAGTAGCAAGTCATCGGTGGTGGGAGGTAGTAGCAAGTCAGCGGTGGTGGGAGATAGTAGCAAGTCAGCGGTGGGGGGAGATAGTAGCAAGTCAGCGGTGGTGGGAGGTAGTAGCAAGTCAGCGGTGGTTTGAGATAGTAACAAGTCAGCGGTGGTGGGAGATAGTAGCAAGTCAGCGGTGGTGGGAGATAGTAGTAAGTCAGCGGTGGTGGGAGATAGTAGCAAGTCAGCGGTGGTGGGGGATAGTAGCAAGTCAGCGGTGGTGGGAGGTAGTAGCAAGTCAGCGGTGGTGGGAGATAGTAGCAAGTTAGCGGTGGTGGGAGATGGTAGCAAGTCAGCGGTGGTGGGAGGTAGTCGGAAGTCAGCGGTGGTGGGAGATATTAGCAGAAAGTGGAGTGCGGCAAGTCTTCGAGGGAGCACCGGCCCCGCAGCTTGTGCTAGCGAAACCTGACACAATGCAGCTTTAAGAGTAGTTGATGTCTCTGAATCAAGTCAATCATGATGAATGACATTATCTTCATCCATTTCCAACAAGGCATGCAACTAAACACGTCGTAAAGGTTCGGACCATTCAAATCGGACGACTTGAAATAAAATATGTATATATATTTTCGATTCAATAACATATATATCATCATGTTTTATACGTCTTGCACTCACTCACGCCTATCAAACAGCGTAAGTGAGTGCAGGAAGGCAATACATTTTATTAGCGGAGAATCCGTAACAAAGGAACAAACCAGTCTTGTTTCCCACGAGGAATGTAATTCAGTATTGACTTGTTTCACTATTATATCTGGACAAAGCTTCTTGAATAATTCGAGTGGTCAAATTTCTACAGTGTATAAATAAGAAGGATGAAACTATCGTGTAGAATTTCTGTACATTTTTGCTGGTACACGTACTATGTGTCGTTAATGTGAACTTAATTTTCTTCTAAATTATTTTCTGCATTAGATTAGAAGGTGCTCGGTTGAAACACTACCATAATACAAATCACTATCAGGTTCCACAAATAGTTGAAAAGTTCTTCATGTATATTCAATGTAGACAAACTAATGTTGAACGATCTTCTCTCCCCTGTCCCTTGCAAGCTACCCACGTATATTCCAAGCCACACGTTTTAAGCCAACATGTCAAGCGCCGTGTGTACGAGTCGAATTAAAAAATTACAAAATAAACATTGTGTATACCTAATAAACTCACGAACTTATGAACAGTAGATTATCCTCTTGTGCAGTGACACAGATCTAGCAGTTATCATATGCAAAGAAGAGACGACCGCAAATAAAATAAAAGTTATGAACTAAAATTAAAAATGAATACGAGACCGATATAAAGAGTAAATAAAAAAAAACGTTTCAAACCGACGCCAGGAAATCATGGATGTCAATATAACAATGGAATTGGTGACGAGACCAATAAAACAGCTAGATATGTGATAAGAGCAATAACGAATGATGTACAACTTGGCTTCAATGTTATTTCATTTTTGAAATCCTGTTTTAGTTCAACGTATTTTTACAGATACAGATAAAAGGCCTAATTCCCCAGAAAAAGAGGTTGGCCGACGACAATGCGCATCTCACACTCCTCTCTTGCACTCGTACACTCTCACAACTTAGCCCTTTGCCCTAAAAGTCTGGCCGGGAGACCCCGCAACACACCCTCCATGAGGGCGGTCCGAGGTCAGTGTCGGCAACAGGGCTTGACAGAACAACTTTCAACGAGATGCCAAGGGCGGGTAAGCTCATCAGGGTAACGTCAATAATCATCCACTCACAATCATTCTCCACTCACGCCTATTCATTTCATACTCTCTTGTTACCTTAAAACTCAGGTCTCTTCTTCCATATGCCTTCTTCACACCATCCATCGACCCAAATTTTGGTCTCCCTCTAGGTCTACGTTCACTCGCTTCTGCCTCCAACACTCTTTCCACCAGTCTCCCTTCATCCATCCTCACCATGTGTCCGAACCATCTCAGAACACGTGAATCAACTCTGTCCTCTAACTTTTTCACCATCCCCGTTCTCACTCGCACCACGTTGTTATTAAACCTGTCTTTCAGCGTCCAACCAACCATGCTCCTCAAGCGTCTCATCTCAAAGACATCAGTTTTTAAATAGTAGTTTAATAGTGCAATAAAGCAGTCTTGCAATGTCTACATTACCGGATGTGCGAGAAGGCAAAAGTGCGGTTTGTGACGTAAGTTTTATCCTGCGTGCATCGTGAGGCACTGCTGGTTTGTGACCTAAGTATCAATTTACGTGCATCGTGAGGCCCTGGAGCCAAGCGTGACGCGGAACGGTGGATGCGAGACCAGCACGTATTGGGCATTTCCGTTTCTCACAGAGAGCCAACGTTTGGACGGTGATCTTCGTGAATCTTTTCGCCCGAACCATCTAAAACAATGCATTGAATAACAACCCAAACCCATACCTTAAATATGGTACCCCAACGATTCCTAGCATAGACACAATACGCAATACACTGCTTGACAGACGGACGAACGGACAGACTGACTGACTCCTTTTAAATTATTTATATGGACTAGAATACACATGCTTCTGATAATATGAGCAGTTTGTGTATGGGCCAGGATGGGTAATGTGCAATGACATCGGTACTTCTGTACACATTTTGTACATCGATTTTGAATCCACAAGATTTTTTTTTATTATACACGATTTTGTCTACGATGTCCAAGTTGTTGCAGTGTCATTTGAACCCATGATTATGCATAGCCACGCATGCCATCCAATAGTTGTAGGGACCTTAGCCCTTGAAAAAAAAACAGCCCCGATACTCTATTCGAGTCATGGGTTGTGACTTTTCAAAATTTTGACACTTCTAATTTAATTGATTGATTAATTAATTAATTTTATTTCACGTTATTGATCATCTTAATTTTAGTCTAAAAATATTATGGCTCAATACATAATCCATAGTATGTATTTTTGTTACGTTTTACATAATCCATATATGTTCATGATTTGCAGGTTAAGTGAGATTTTACCTCTGACTGTACCACCACTCCCTTTCCGTTAAGGTGCTCCGCCAACAATCACTTGATTATCGTGCTAATGAGCTGCCTGTCACTGGGTTGGACAGTCCCGTAGCCGCACACTGGAGACTCTTAGGAGATTAGCAGGCCCTCGAACGCAGGTCAGCTGATCAATGGATAACCCCTGCCTGTGAGTGGTTGTGATCGAAGTGATTAGACAATATGGTGTAAAATAGCATGACTCGTGCTAGGCTTGTGATAATAACCAGGCTGTCCTGCTGAGCATGCTTATTTTCCCACTAGCGATCATCTTTTACTGATTTATCAATTCGCGTAAATTAAAGTGTAGAAAATTTATATAATTAATCCACAAACAGTATGGAATTCAGGAAATGAACAACTATGCCATAAATAATATTACACAGTACATTTCAAGTAACTATAATGATATTCTAAGACTATCAGATCAGAAGAAGTAACGTTTCAAAGTTCAGCAAGCACATCACTGGTTACACGTTATAACATGCAGCCAGTTTTGGGCAGCACAGGTCACACGTTATAACGAGTAGCCCGTGTTGCGCATCACTGGCCACACGTTACAACGTGTTGCCAGTGATGGACAGCACTGATCACACGTCCCGATGTGTAGCCAGTCATCAGCAGCACTGATTCACACGTCTCAACGTGTAGCCAGTGATGGACAGAACTGATCACACGTCACAACGTGTGGCCAATGATTAGCAGCACTGATCACACTTCACAACGTGTAGTCAGTGATGGACAGAACTGATCACTCGTCACAACGTGTAGTCAGTGATTAGCAGATCTGATCACACTTCACAACGTGTAGCCAATGATGGACAGCACTGATCACACGTCACAACGTGTAGCCCGTGATGTAAAACACTGGTAACACATAACGTGTAGCAAGTGATGAGCAGCACTGGACACACGTCATAACGTGTAGCCAGTGATGGGCAGCAGTGGACACACATCATAACGTGTAGCCAGCGCTGGGTAACACTGGTCACACGTAACGTGTAGCCAGTGATGGGCAGCACTGGTCACACGTTATAACGGATAGGCGGTGATGAGCACGCTTTTGTACCTAGAACACCTTTCAAATACTTAGTCCTATCTACATATGGTGAAGTGGGGCAAAATTATCGAAAGAAGCCTCCATATTTAGCACTCTGCCTGGCACTTTGTGTATCTGAGCAGACGCCGCAGCCTGCCCGGCACTGTGTGCAGCTGAGCAGACGCCGCAACCTGAACGGCACTGCGTGCAGCTGAGGAGACGCCGCAGCCTCCCGGCACTGTGTGCAGCTGAGCAGACGCCGCAACATGATCGGCATTGTGTGTAGCTGAGCAGACGCCGCAGCCTTCCTGGCACTGTGTGCAGCTGAGAAGACGCCGCAGCCTGCCCAGCAATGTGTGCAGCTGAACAAACGCCGCAGCCTGTCCGGCACAGCGTACAGCCGAGCAGACGCCGCATTTTGCCCAGCCTGCGTGTAGCTGAGCAGACGCCGCACCCTGCCCCGCACTTCGTGTAGCTAAGGGAACTTTGACACCAGAGTAATTCCTGCATCTCTTGACAATAGCGTAACGAACATGCGATCATGTGTATACAATCTCATATTCCCTATATGAAAACAAACACATATATACAGTTCTATGAAGGAATTTGAGAGGAAACTGAAACATAGTGTTGATGGGTATGGTTAGAGATGCGAATCATGTTGTTTAAAAATAAAATGAGAAAGATAGCACTGATGATGCCAGCAAGATCTTTAAATAATAATTATAAACACTAATACACCGTGCAAATCCTCTATTAAATGTTCCTTTTGTCCTACACTCAAAGGTCTAGCAGTGAATCGCAATAAAAAAATATCATGTTGGTCAGTCAGGGGTAACATTGAATTGTCGAAATCGGTAGAAGAATATGTTCAAGGAATGAAAGGAAGCTCAAACTGGAAAACATCACAAAATTAAGCATTGCCATAAAACTATCTGGGGTAAATGTCCTAAATGTGATACAGATATTTAGGATATAAATCAGAGTCTGATAATATCTTGCTCAGTCGACGTTGTGGTTCTTGTGTGGAAGGATGGGGTATAGCTTAAGTAAGCGTTTGTTCGAAAGTGATATA
>SDVV010045591.1:0-10053 GCA_016164225.1 Gammarus roeselii
ACTTGTTTAAGTTGCGGGTTATTTAGTTTGATTGTTCTTTACTAGTTTGTGGATATGGCGGAAAATGGTCTTGACATGACCCTTGAGTCCCGTTAGAAGGTCGTCAATTATGCTAGGTTTTTTGGCGAAAACTTCTGCTTCACTCGTCTCCGCATTCATCACCCTTTTCACCAATCTCCCTTCATCCATCCTCTCCATGTGCCTGAACCATCTCAGAAGACGCGAATCCACTCTTTCCTCCAACTTCTTCGCCCTCCCTTTGTAATATAGCAAAACGGCAAAGGAAGCGTGCAATCAATCGATACCGGCGCGCCAAAGCAGTAGCAGACAAAATAACGTATAGGTGAGAAACTGCAAAGGCACAAAATACATGCTTCCTATCTCGAACGGAATCATGTCTGAACTTTGTATCGTCCATTATTGGGAACACACCCATGTCTAAAGTGTGGTCCGGCATGCAAAAAATGATGGGAAAGTACTGTTCTCATCCCCCTCCAATCCTAAGGAGGGGGGGAATGACTCAAACCGATCCGCAAGAAGTCTCTGAACTTTTGTCAGCACACTACTCCCCCGTCAGCTCGGATTCTGGGTACAGCCCAGCTTTCCGTAACACAAAGCGTACTGCAGAACAAAATGATCTTGATTTTTCCATAAATTTTCCCATACCTTGCAATGAACCTATCACGGTATGTGAAATCCTTGGTGCAATTCGCACCACCAACCCCTCTGCTCCTGGTGAAGATCGAATCTCCTATGAGATGTTTCATCACCTACATCCCTCTGTACTCTCTTGTGTCTTGTTTACAACAGAGTCTGGTCTACCCACACCTATCCCAATTGGTGGAGGGAGGCAGTGGTTCTGTCTTTCCCAAAACCTGGCAAGCCTATCGATGAATTGCCCAGATACCGCCCTATGGCCCCAACGTCGTGTGTAGCAAAGGTTCTGGAGAAGATTGTGAATGCCCAACTGTGACGGCACCTAAAAGCAAACTCTCTCCTCTTCCCATTACAATTCTGATTTCGAAAGATGCTATCAGCGCAAGAAGCATTGTTATGCGTTGTGACTGGTATTCAAGGTGCCATGGACCCCAAGCAACGCACTCAGTGTTTTCTATGACCTTTATAAGGCATGTGATGCAACCTGGCGCTTTGACATCCTCCGAGAGATCCCTCAGATGAAACTCCGGGGTCACTTGGCATTTTTCATCCAGAACTTTCTCCGGCGGAGTCTTCCAGGCCAAAATCGACCATCACCTTTCAAACATTCATACCCAAGATGAAGAGGTCCTCCAAGCTAGTGTCCTCTCGTGTACTCTATTCGCGATTGCCATTAATGGGATCACGGGGGTTGTCCCTCCCTCCATGAGTGGGTCTCTTTACGTTGATGACTTTATGATTCACGCATCGGCGCCAGGTGTGTCCCAACTTCAACGACAAAGGCTGAGTGCAATTGCCATGGTGGCTGCTTGGACAGAATCTCGAGGCTTCACAAACTCTAAAGGCAAAACATGTGCACTTCATATCCAGCGGTCACGCACATACACGAAACCAGACCTCAGACTTAATGAGGAAATGATCCCTTTCCTACCTACATTCCGCGTTCTAGGTCTAATATTCGACCAGAAACTAACCTGGAAGTACCACGTGCAGCAACTTGAGATCGACTGCTTATAGCGATCTATCATTCTTTCGATTGCATCTAACTTCACCTGGGGTGCAGACCGAACATCGTTATTACGCCTTGACCGCGCTAGTATACGATCCAAACTCGAATATGGGAGCATGGTCTATAGCAACAAACCAAATATTCTCAAAATATTTGAACCAGTTCACAATGCCGCCCTTCGCGCTTGTACGGGTGCGTTCCGCTTCTCCCCTATCGTCGGCCTCCTTTGTGCAACTGGTGAGCCTAGTATTGCCCTGCAACCAAAACAATTCGATCACCAATTCTGTTGCCATATCCTCGCTTGCCCTATCTTCCCTACATGTACCACAAATCCGACAGCTCCACCCCAATCTGTCTCCCTCCTCGAGCCTCTCACGGCGCATTGAGCTTCTCACTGCTGAGCTTGGGCTACCACGTATCATGGTGGACCCTTTCCCGCGAGATGCTCTTCCCATCTGGCTCATACCAGAAAATATACTCTGTCCTCACTATTTTACTGGCCAAAAGGCAGATGTTGCACCCCAAAATCTTTGCGCTATTTTTATAGCTCATGGCGAGTATCATCACGCTGATATCTGGCATATCTTCACTGATGGATCAAAAGACTACGATGCTGTGGGATGTGCAGCAGTGCTCTCCGTCGCGTCGTCGCTAGGAGGCTCCCACCATCCGCGTCAGTTTTACTGCTGAACTCTGCCATTTCCGGCGCCCTTTTGGCGGCCGATAGTTTTTCGGATGCCAGTATCTCAATTTTTAGTGATTTGCTTCGCGCGCTTCAAACCCCGGAGATCTCCAATAATTGCCCTGTTGTTTCTGCAATCTTGCTGGCTTGTGCAATTGTCCTCCAAAAACCAGGACGCCCGTTTGTGCTGGGTTCTGGGCCACTATGGGGTGGTAGGCAACGAGCAGGTGGACGGAGCGGCGCGAAGAGATGCAGCGGCCCCTGACTCAACAAAACAGCGTCCACTTCCATTTAAAGACATTTACGTAGCGACTAAAGGAGCTGTACGAAATAAATAGGACATGGAATGGTCTGATGTTCCTATGAGAAATAAGTTGCGCACTATCAATGACACAGCTACACCCTGAGTCATTTGAGGCAGCCGATTTCGACTGACAGAGTTAACCCTATGCCGACTGAGAATTGGACATAGTAGACTAATGCACAGACATCTAATGGAGGCGTCGTCAGCCCCATACTGCATCGCCCATATCTTAGCAGAGTGCCCAACCTGGACGGAATGTCGACGCACACATTTCCCCACGAGCCGATGCCTGGACCTTCCTAATACACTCCGCCTAATGCTTAGTGAGTTCCCTCGGAGGCAATTCAGTGCGGAACCGCTTCTCAGCAACCTTCGAGAAACAAACCTCTTAACCTGAAATCTGATCTGTTGTAATTGATCATAATAAGTCTTACTTACCGATAGACTCTTCCATCCCGGAGGACCACTGTTTCTTTCCTCCTTCTGAGTGGAACATTTATGTGACCCCTCACTATAAACAGTAGTGACATGAGCAAGCTGTGAGTCAAAGCAAATCGGAGACCAACAATGACTTGTCGATGAATTAATGCAGCACTGGCTGCTAGTTTGACGTTTGGTGCCAGAAGGGCATTGACTCCAGTGCACTAGAAAGCCTTGGCACTCTAAGCCGTTCATACCATCCCGCCACCCCTCCTCCTCCCTGTCTCAATACGCTCGTTGTTGCTCAACCTCAACTCCCCCTGTGAAATGGGAGCCACAGCCAGCGCACAACCCGAAGCCCGGGAACCCACTGACATGTGCATGTTAGGGATGATTAAGCAGATGCAGGCATTTATATTATGCCTAAATCTCTGAGGAAGTTGAAGCTGTCTCTCGGGCGTTCCCACAGATCACGCCCCGACGTGATATTGTGATCGAGTCGGCCGGGTGCTACGGCTGGGCAAGACGTCACGACGTGCTCGACCGTATCGGGCGAACCCCTGCATCGCAAACAAAGGTCGGAAGGGACATCCCCCGGTCTACACTGGTATGACTGGAGGGCCGTGTGGCGCCCGCACCTCAGCCCGCTCACCCCTGAGCAACCCCAACTTGGACCCGGTCGCCCTTGGGCAACCCCAACTCCTCCACGTCCACCTCAGGCGGGTGACTCCGCAGGACCGTGTTGACTCTGTGTTCGCCTAATGCAAGGGCTGTGAAGTGTGTGTGTATCTGTTTGTGCATAGATGTGTTGTCTATAGGACAAGGAATGGTCGTGTGGTGATGGCTAATGTGTATGTTGCTGGTGTGTTGTGTAGGTGTCTTGTTAGTTTGACGGGTGTTTAGGAGGTGGTGGCAGGGATGTGTCTGGTCTACAATCTTGTTGATAAATTTAGTCCCTCTCATATCAAGATAATAGTTGAGAGGGAGGACTTTGATTTCCTTATGCAGGTAGGAAATTGGTGTGGACTGTGCACAGCTCGTTGCGATGCGCAAGGCCGTGTTCTGTATCCTCTGTAAGGAATTAAAATGTGTGGGTCCAAGGTCAGAGGACCAGGCGGTGTTCGCGTAGAAGATGATGGGGGCCTAACAAATTGTGTAAATAGTGTTGTAATCGATTCCTTGGAGTGACGAAGGTGGTTGTAGTATGTACCCGGGACACGTTCAGTCTTGGTATGGCTTTAGAGCCAATGTTGTTTACGTGAGGTTTGAATGCCATCCCCGTGCCATGTTGCTCCAAGGATTGTGGTAGTGGGACTGCAGAGTATGGGAGTGTTGTTGAGCGTGACATGGGGGTGAACACGTTGTTCACTGTTGTCTGTTCTTAATAATGTTAGAGAAGACTTGCTAGCAGACACCCTCATTCTGTTATCCAGCAGCCAGACTTGAAGAGAGTTCAGTTACTGCTGGAGGTGTGCAGCCGCGATCTCGTTTTTGTATAGGTGTTGGGTTCTGTTGGAATTGGCAGGTCGTGCATGAAGGCGTTGAAAAGGGAGGGGAAAGGACGGAGCCCTGTGGGACACCATTGGGGAAGTGGCGGGTACGGGATGGCTTGTTATTATAGACTGTGTGTGCTTGTCTA
This sequence comes from Gammarus roeselii, assembly GCA_016164225.1. NCBI lineage: Eukaryota > Metazoa > Arthropoda > Malacostraca > Amphipoda > Gammaridae > Gammarus > Gammarus roeselii. Next base: position 4,712 of record SDVV010045591.1, read on the forward strand.
CATGAGAAGAAATTATCAATCAATTTCTTGTAGTTAGGATGTATCTGTGTATCCAGTATTTTGTTTATGAGGACGTGTCTTGGAACTTTGTCAATAGCGCATACCAGGGTTTGTTTGGCTGGCTTATTTTCGTTCAGGCCTTCATGGAAGGTCTGAGTGAGGTTGGTTATGAGAGTGGTTGTCGAGTGTTGGGTCCTGAAACCGTGTTGTGTAAGGGGGAGTGTGATGTGGGCATTAATTTTATTTCGAACCAGCCTCTCCAAGATTTTTGAGGGGTTTTGGAGAAGAGAAATGGGTCTGTATGAGGCTGGATCTGTGGGAGCTTTGCAGGATGGCTGTGATTTTTGCCTTGTCTCCCAGTGTTGGGTATTGTATTGTGTAGCATGGAAAAGGTAAAGATGTCTGTGAGGGTCGCGATGGCGTGAGGACCTAGATGGTTAAGATGAATGAATGATATGCCATCTGGACCCGTTGCTGACGAGTTTTTAGACTGTCGGATGGCGGCTATGGTCATGGCTGGTGTGAAAGGAGGATCAATGTTTGAGTCGATCTGTAATTTGTGTAACTGTTCGAATACCTCCTATTGTCTGGATGGTGTGGTAGGTGAAGGTGTTTGCGTAGTGTTTGTTGAGTATGTCCGCTTGTTGTTGGTCTGATGGGATGACGTGGGTGTTGGGTAGTAGGATAACCTCATGTGTGTCCATGTGGTTCGTATTTTTGTTGTTGAGGCTTCTAATGAGTTTCCATAATTTGGATTGTGAGGTTCGGAAGTTTGTGTTTGCAAGCACATCCCGCCACAGGTTCTCCGAATCACACAGATTCAAACCCTGAACGCAGAAATCGAGGAATTCGGGCGGAGCGTTGGCGCGGTTCCACCACCGCAGATCTAACCGGGGCTAAGCAACAACAACCAAACTTCGACACTAGCCTCCTTAAGTTCTCCGAATCTGGCACCAGTGCTGTGGCAGATTCTGTATTTTAATTTTAAATTAAAGTATCTAGCTACATTATAGTTATTTTCTACATGATGAATACGGTATGAGAGTGTGTGCTGTGTGGAAGGGAAAAGTTCGTTAATAATTAACATTATGCGGTCCTAGCTTGCCACTCACGGAACTTTTTTGATCGGCGCAGTTAGAGTGACTGGGCATATTATTTTATCTAAGTTGTTACTATTGCCTCACTAATACAACCCTGATTAGGTACTGAATTTAATTAACTTCTGTCTTTTTCAGCACTTTGGCCGGCTTGAAAACATGTTACTACGGGATGTTCAGAAGATTATGCGAGAACTCAACGTATCGTTGTTCGAATACTCCCCGAAAGACGGTGAAGAAGGAGAATCCGGGTCACAAGTACAGGAAAGATTTGTTAACTTCTTCAAAAGACTCTGCCAGAGTATTTATGACAAAACTTCCCTAGAAAAGTCGGAAATTCCAGTTCCGGATGAGGTTTCTTCCAACAGTAATGGCAGTGAAGCCACCTCCAACGGGCCTCTGGATGAACCTTTCACGGTGGAAAGCGTGAACCAGAAGAGCGTGTTTGAGACTGTGCTGCTCGCGAGTCACGGCGAGGCCCTACGACAGTTCTACCTGTATCTCAGCAAGAACTTGGGATGCGTCTTCCCATCTTCAGTGCACGTACACCCAGTCAACACGGCCTTCTCAATCTTCACTGTCAGGTGAGCTTCGTTGGTGCATTGGCCAATGGGCGGGCAGTGTTGTTGGGGCTGGTCAGCTGTAAGAAACTAATCTACAAAGCAGTTCAATAAACTTTTCTATTTATTTTTTATTACTGTTGCGGTGTTGATTGCGTCTTGTAAACATCTACGTCCTTGCGTCAAGAAGAGCATCCGGCAAAATAATAAACTCATTGCCCTAATCAATATCCCAAGTGATGGAGGACAATCGAACTCTCTTAATGGGAAATTGCAACTAAAAACTACTCCTGTTTTTAGTTCATGTGCGTCAACGGAGGTTCACAATTTAAAGTGGTGGATATAACCTCGTTTTCTCATAACTCTTCGACAATAAAGATCCCAAGCATAGTAATAGCTATTAACCTACTCGAAAATAACTCGCACTTTTCAATAACAGAAATTGAAATGATTACAATACTGAAGCGATATTTATACAATCGGTCAAATACAAGCCTGGTGTAAATGTTTTGTTGTTTAACCGTTGGTCTCACATTTGGATGAAATCTGAATGTTCCCCATTCAGAATCATTTGCGCCGTCTATGATAGCAGGCATCCTTACATATGAAGGTGTCTCACTCGTACGTATGACTGTGTCATCGACACCTACGTATGAAGATGTCATCAACTCCTATGTGTGACGGTGTCATCAACTCATGTGTGTGACGCTGTCATCGAGTCCTATGTATGACGGTGTCATCAAGTCCTATGTAAGACGGTGTCATCGACTCCTATGTATAACGGTGTCATCGACTCCTATGTATAACGGTGTCATCGACCCCTATGTGTGACGGTGTTGTTGTTTTTGCTCAACCTCAACTCTCCCTGTGATGGAGGAGCCACGGCCAGCGCACGGCCCCATGGCCCGGGAACACACCGACGTGTGCGTGTTGGGAGTGCCGCCGTAGGTGAGAGGCCTTATATTAGGCCTGCACCCCTGAAGTAGCTGAAGCTGTCCCGCGAGTGCTCCCATACATCACGCACCGTGATGTTATGGTGGAGTCTGCCGGGTGCGAAGGCTGGGCACGACCGTACGACCATATCGGGTGAACCCCGGCACCGCAAACAGAGGTAGGAAGGTACATTATCCTGTCTATGCTGGTATAACTGTAGGGCCGCATGGTGCCGCACCGCAGCCTCGACAGGTGGACCTTTCACCCCTGCGACGGTGTCACCGACCCATGCGCTGGAAATCCCTGTCGCGCTTATCTTATCTTATGACTATAAATTATTTGAACTTCCAAGAATTCATTTTTTTATGTTTTTCTCTTAGTCTAATTTCAGAAATACTTATCTGCTGAACTCGGCGATGGAAAAGCTGTGTTTTTGATCAGACAAAATTATTCACTGCAGATTACCTTTGAGGTAGAATGAAAGAAAATTCGGCTAGCGCTCGCCGGGTCGTGCCGTAGCTACATGATGCAGATACAGATATTAGAACGGATCCCCAGAAAGGGGGTGGCCGACGGTAAGTCGCACCTCACATTTCTCTAAAATACTTGAACAAACTTGGCTCTTTTGCGCTGAAAGGTCCGTCCCGAAGACCCCGCAACACACACTCTGGGCCAGGAGTGCAGTTCGGAGTCAGTGTCAGCAGAAGGGCCCGACAGTAAAACCAGCTAACACCGGCCGCGTCATCGTAACGCCCATGCCCCCCCCCCTGCCCACAACAATCTCGTGTCAACGCGAAGCCAAGGGCGGGAAAGCACAGCATAGCAATGTAAAAACTCATCTACTCACAACAAATTTCCACTCACGCCTATTCATTGCACACTCTCTTACACCTCCACACTTGGGTTCCTCCTTCGTAACACCTACTTCACGACATCCATCCACCCAAATTTCGGCATTAATCCTCACCATGTGTCCGATCCATCTCAGAACTCGTGAATATACTCTGTCCTCTGACTTCTTCACCATCCCCGTTCTAATTCGAATAACGACGCTACTCAAACATTATATCTCGAAAACCCTCAATCTTCTTATTTCTTCAGCTCTCACCCCTCAAGTCTCAGTTCGAAAGAACAGAGTTGTGAAAACTACTCCCTCATGCAATCTTCTCTTTGCTTCCATCCTCAACGTCCTACAGCTCATTACACTCATCAGTGTACCCAACACTTTACATCCTTCTTTCACGCGCCACTTCACCTCAGTTTCCACCAGTTCAGTCTTGGACACATGAGAGGCCAGGTACGTAAAACACTGAACTTCATCCAATAACTCCATTTCGGACGACTTCGATTCTGCTGGTATCAGCATCCCTCGAACATCTCATAACTTTACTTTTACCCACGTTAACCCTCAGCTTCCTTCTCACACACACTCTGCCAAACTCCGACACTGTCTAGCACAACTTCTCTTGAGAATCCGCCACCAGTGCGGTATCATCAGCAAACAGCTGCTGACTCAACTGCCAACTCTGCCCATTCACTCCCAACAGATGTAAGCAACGACCCAATACACTCGCGTTCACCTTCCTGACCATTCCATCTATGTAGAGATTCGGCAGCCAGGGAGCCATAACTCAACCTTGTCTCAGTCCCATTTTCACTTCGAACCGAGCACTCACCTCGCTCCCCACTCTGACACATGCTCTCATCTTTTACTATCTTCTCCTTTTCGCTCTCCCCCTTTCTTACCCTCTTCAGCTCTTTCCAGAACATCTTTTTGTTTTTCTCAAAATTCTGGCACAACAGTATGCCACATCTGGCGTCACAGTCTCTCCTAGCTCTCTTCACCACCCGCATCACCTCTTTTCTCTTTTCTATAGTTGTCGTAGGTCAGCACCAACCTCGCTTGCAACAACTCTCAAAGGCTCTTCTCTTCTGCGCCACCGCAAGTTTGACCTCATCGTTCCACCATTTGCAGCTTTTCTTTCTGCACCCGCCCACGCGGTGCACATCTAAACAACGCATCTTTGAACGTCTCCCATTCTGTTTCAACGTTTCTCAGGTCCTGCCCTCTCACGTTTCTTCAAGAAACTATTTCCAACTATCAGCTCATGCTCCACCTAACCAAGAGCTCCTGCTCCATAGATTCTTCCCCATTTCATCTCCAACTCTCACGTTTAGATCACCCAATACGACCACGTTGTATCGACATCTAGAACTCTCGATACACTCACCCAGGTCAGTCCAAAATTTGTCCCTCTCCTCCTCACTCCACTCGCTACCAGGTTCGTAAGCACTCGCAAACACCCACCTTTTTATTCCTAACCTAAACTTTCACCCACATAAACTCTTTTTCGGACACCTCTCTCCTCTCGGTAGCGATCACTCAATATCAACACCACATTTTCTCGTGCCCAACCTTCCTCCACGCCTGACTTTCTTTCACTTGACACGCCGAACTGGCATTCGCCCGTACCTTCTAATTTCGTTTGACTCATACAGATACGGATACAGACACGAGGCCGCATCCCCCAGAAAGGGGGGTGGCCGACGGCAAAGCGCACGTCACACCCCCATACGCTCACACTCACACAACTTGGCCCTTTTGTGCTACAGGGTCCGGCTGGCACCCCCGCAACCTGCCCTCTATGTCACGAGTGCAGTCCGAGGATCCGTCGTCAGCAGCCGGGCCCGACAGTAGTTACTGGTTTACCCCCGCCGCGGCATGATGGTCGCCCCCCCCCCCCCCACGACC
>SDVV010045592.1:0-10053 GCA_016164225.1 Gammarus roeselii
CGTTATTCCTTTCATAGACTCTCAACCAGGTCGTTATTCCTTTCATAGACTCTCAACCAGGTCGTTATTCCTTTCATAGACTCTCAACCAGGTCGTTATTCCTTTCATAGACTCTCAACCAGGTCGTTATTCTTTTCATAGCCTATCAACTTGCCTCCTTCCATAGCATGTTATTTCATTTATTGCCGGTCAACTTGCTCATATTTCCTTTTATGACCTATGAACTTGCTCTCAAATCTTTCCTTAACCTATCAACTTACTCATTATTCCTATCATAACTTTCCAAATTGCTAACATTTCTTTAAATAACCTGCCAACCGTTCATAATTCTTTCTGCAGGGAATCAACAAGCGTAAAATTCCTCCTAATTCCTTCCATTCCCTATCAACTGGCTCATAACTTCTCCTGTACCCTACCAATTTACTCAAAATTCACATTTCATAGCATCAGCTTGCTCATAACTCCTTTCACAGCTATTCATATTGATAATGCCTTCCAAGCCTAACCACTTCCTCACAATTCCTTCCATAGCCTGACAACGTGCTCATAATTCCTCCATGGTGTATGAACTTGCCCAAAACTCCTGCCATAGCCTTTCCAACGATCGCATCTATGATCACCCTGGTTCTTATTCCGGCTTGTATTGCCTCCGTATATGTGACGTCACTTCGAGCTGTTTTCACTAACCGGCGTGGGTTTACTCGCAAGTCAACCACGCCCCAGACTTTAGATGTTTGCTAATTTATTGGAATTTTTTGATCAAATTCGTTTTTAACAGCTAGGCATGTATTTCTTATATATACATTCGTCTTCGAGTCATGTTCGTAGCCGTCGGTCTCCTCGTTCCACTACGATGTCGCGAGCAATATGTTCTAAGAACCTTCGTTTGTGAAACCTATGTTGTGATGATAAATGTCACAACATGATCATGCTGGAGAAATATTACGAAGATGAAATGTTGCTCGCCTGGAATAGATAACATTTGAAGCGTCCATGAAAATTTACCGATCATTTGATAAAAGTTTTTCACATAGTTCAACAAAAAGTTGTAGGATGACCAGAGGATACTTATTCTAAGTAAAATGATTCCTTGAATACCGCTGGGGTGGACATCATGCGTGTTTCTGAAATGTACAACGTATCTCGCATGCTATACATAAGGGAAGGTATTGTGGGAGGAAATTGTACAGGGAGACCCCAAACTAAACTGATCGTGAGTAAACGCTCATCACTCAAAAAGTAATTGACGGTGAATGGTGTTACAAAAAACACTTGAAAGGATATGTCTTGAAGTTTTTTTCGTTGAATAGATCTTGACTATATCATAAGAACCCGTTCTTGTTAGCTTTGTAGAAAAATCTGGATTTTCAAGGTACGTCAACATATTCGTGAGCAGTGTACTATCATTGTTGAACAGTACGATTCAAATAATACTTCAATTAACGGAAAAAGAGCCTTTGTCAAGGAATACAGCCTCGATCTCAACATTGATTCTATCAGCAACGTTGTCAGCAAATGGACATCATTTTTAACCTAAACATGGAACATTGAGGCCGCTGAAAACATGAAAGATCTGAGTAAAACATCTTCAACTTGAACGAAATAAATTAAAAATAAATCACGAGACGTAAGGAAATTGGCTGATGAAGTAGGGGCAGTCGAGTCAGTCAGGCGCATTCTAAAGATTGATCTTAGACCAAAACCTTTCAAAATGCAAACATCCAAGCAGCTGTCGAACAGTGACAAGAAAGAAGATTACTGTTCTGTCAACGAGTTAATGAATTGTCAAAAGAAGATCAATTAGATTCGAACACCTTAATTTACAGCTTAGAGTCTCATTTATTTAAATAGCTCGACTAATATACAGTACGAGCGCCCATGAAGGTCTCATAAACAGGTAGAGGTGTTGAAAAACTGGTGCACTCATCGTTAGGTGACAGTTTGTTGCTGCTCAGTTTCCCATGAAGTGTTACGGGGAACATGCACAATGCTCACACCGACGCATGTATTGCAATGTAAGACAATGTTATGTCTGTCGACATTCATCCCCGATGTTTGCTTCCAACAACATGATGCAAATTCATTCACATCTTTTCTTGTAATAGCTTTGCTTTGGAAACCGCTTCAGAAACCGTTTCCAAAACAACCTCATTCCCGACACAAGTCTGTAGGCAACTCATCGTCACCGTGAATCTGAGAAAGGACAAACGTACAAGGATAATATTGTTCACATTGAAATTGAAAGTTTGTATCTGTTAACTTTTACGACTTTGGAAGAACGTCATCCGGACCAAACTGCCATGTTTTCTATCGCATACTCGTAGGGCTGCTACCTGAACAAAGGTCCTTGCCAAAAAGTAACGTGATGCCTAGCCCCGTAGCAGACACAGCTTCTCATTATTCAGGTCTGCCTCATTCACCTTCGCGGAACAAAAACACCGTGTAGGGTTTAGCCGTTTAGTGACACGCCGTTTAGTGACACGCCATCGTTGCTTGGGTGGCAACGGGGCAACTCGACTAGTGTTAGGCTTGTTTACGGAAAGGTATGTACTAGGTCGGGCAGCTGTATAAGCCTCTGATAAAGGTGGTTTTAAGGTGGTGGTAGGCCTCGTCCATCAGCGGGGAAACATGCAACTCACTTGAACTAGTATTTTCTCAGTGATATTACTATAGCACTTGCTAAGTAATGGCGAGCCACATGGTCTGGGGCTAATTAACTGCTCATCCAAAATGCGTTTGACTTCAGCCTGCATGAAAGTTTGAATGTTCAGTACACATTTTTTTGTGTGAAATATTTGTCTTGACATTTAAATTAAGAATATCATCTAATATTGCAATTCATTAGGTTTTATTAATTATATTCTACATTTTGCTGGTGATGAATGCACGAAACAAAATAGCGGCCGCCTACTGAAGATGAAATTTTCCCATCGATCTGATTCATGTGTGTATTGCTAGATCCCAGGACCTTTCCTCTTGTGATCATTTTATCTGGGGATGTGTCAAACAAGGGATTTTTTTAAGCCAAACCTGACACCATTAATGCTCTTAAGCAAGTTATCCCAAAACGCAGAGTTGGCAGTTGAGTCAATTTCTATTTGCGGATGATACGGCGCTGGTGGCGGATTCAGAGGAGATGCTACGTAGGCTAGTGTCCGAGTTTGGTAGAGTGTGTGGGAGGAGGAAGCTCCGAGGGAACGTGGGTAAAAGCAAAAAAGTAATGAAATGCTCCAGGACTGTGGATGCGAACAAAATTTGTGTCTGCCTAAATGGAGAGCTGTTGTAAGAAGTTCAGTGTTTTGAGTATCTGGGCTCCTAGGTGTAGGTGACTGAACTAGTGGAAACTGAAGTGAAGGCGCGAGTGAAGGAGGGGTGTAAAGTGTAGGGTGCACTGAAGAGTGTAATGAGTTGTAGGACGTTGGGAATGGAAGCAAAGAGACGGCTGTATGAGGGTGTTGTTGTCCCAACTGTGCTCTACCAAGCTTAGACTTGGGAGGTAAGAGCAGAGTAGAGAACAAGGTTGAATGTTTTAGAGATGAAATGTTTGAAGAGTATGGCTGGAGTTACGCTGAGAGACCGGATCACCAACGACGTGGTCCGAATCGGAACGGGGATGGTGAAGAAGTTGGAGGACAGAGTGGATTCGCGTATTCTGGGTTGGTTCGGGCACATGGTGAGGATAGATGAAGGGAGATTGGTGAAAAAGGTGATGAAGCAGGCGTTGGGAAGGAGAGACTTGAATGTGGAATTGGCGAGAGAGCGTTCAATGAACAGGCGTGATTGGAGAATGGTTGTGAATGGTTGATTTTCGACGCTGCTCTGATGTGCTCTCCCACCCTTGGCATCACGTTGTCGGGATGGTCGTGGGTGGGTGGGTGGGTGGGTGGGGGGGCTTTGCCGTCATGATGCGGCGGGGGTAAATCAGTGAGTGCTGTCGGGCCCTGCTGCTGACAACCGATCCTCGGACCGCACTCGTGACCCAGAATGTGTGTTGTGGGGTTACCGGCCGAACCCTTGAGCACAAAAAGGCTAAGTTGTGTGAGTGTGAGCGTATGAGGGCGTGAGGTGCGCCTTGCTGTCGGCCACCCCCTTTCTGAGGGATTCGGCCTAGTGTCTGTATCTGTATCTGTAATATCTTCCATTGAACAAGATGTCCTTGTTGTAGTGATTTGAAATTCCCAGAAACGGGTTAACCGCTGTATTCAGCAGCTGGGAGGTTATTTCGAGCACTTGTTATAAACCAAACATAATGTCATATAATTTTCTTCCATATGTTTTTTTTTTATCTCTACGACTATTAGTTAGTAAGTTATGAGCGTTTTAAAATAAATATTTATTTTTCAATATAAATTTTTGTGTTCCACAAGCCTGCTCTCCAGATAATATTATGTGATCTATTCACGTCGTTTTGGTACAGTTACAAATGAAGTGTAAACTTTCTGCCCTTTCCATACCATTCCAGTTTGGCTGGAAAGGGTATAAGTACATTTATGAATATCCGTGGCAAGCTTTACTTGCCCCGTATTAATGGAAACTGTCATCTGCGTACAAGTCACGAAGTAGACACCTAGGACTGACCAGTCTGGGGATTAACCTAACCCTAACGTTATGCAATCAGGCCTTGAGGCCTCTATTATCCTGCAGAAATGAGAGAAGGATTGTTGATAATGAAATCAATTTCCATTTATAGTTTAATCAGGCTCGTTTGGTTTTATTTTTCCTTTATACCGAATATTCATTGCATAATTTTAAATTACTTTACCGCACTTTTAATAGCAAACAATTTTAGAATTCGAGGTCTAATCTGGCGAAAATACGGAAGTGTCGCCTGCAAAGACGATCAGTTCAACGTTGTGTCAATAAACCATACTCTATACCATATTCTTAGGAACAAATGTAATGGGACACTGTTTACGTTTGATCAGGTTGGCTTCGTCTAAATACTCTTTAGAACTCTCTTACGTAATTTTAGAAGGCATGTAAACCAATATACAGTGTACACATGGAAAGGAATATCTACCATTTTTTTTCAGGTCTTATTTTGAGCCTTCGCGTTGAAGAGCTTAAAATTACATTTCCAATTCGATTGTATGGCTTGGAGTACTTTTTTTTAGTCGCGGGATCACATGTGTACGGTACTGTTACTGGTAGCTGGCCGGTGCACCTACACACCGCTTAAGTGGAGGCTCTCCTTTTAAGGTTGTCTTCTCGAACACTCGTCTGATAGGGATCTACTTCTGCCCCCTATCCGTATTCTAGACGTAAAGTGTTGACCAGTAGTTCAAGATGGGCAGCAAGTCCCTTTTTTGAGAAGAAGCTGCGGGTCCTTATGAAAAAAAAATATGAAAAGGCGCTTGTAGTGCGATGGCAAGAAGGAAAAAGTTGCACGGGCACTTCAGCATCTTCTCGTAAACTCCGTGGAACTTCCTCAGCAGGTGGTTCCTGCCTAGACAATAATTAACAGACGTCCGAGAAAAACTTCTGTAACCACTGATGAGTTCCCGAAGTGAGAGGAGGTAATCATGAACCCACGTCTAACTGCAGCAGAATGAAAAAACTAACTACTGTTCAACAACGTTTTGGGATGCACCATACAGCACCGTCTTCAGCAGGGCCAGACCTTCCATCAGACGCGGTCCTATGGGAGAGCCAGCAGACTCGAACCCCTTATTTAATTCGTTAAACGAACAATGAGGAAACACTAGTTGACGAATCTATTGAATAGATGAACTGTCCTACTGCGCCCTGGTTGACAAAAGTTTCCACAATGTGAATGAATCGTATGAACATCGATTGACTGTTTATTGAGGAGATATTGTTTATTAAAGTGAGCACGTGATGCTATCCGTTCGGTGTAATTCTATTAGATCTTGGTCTTCAAACGCAAAACGCCTATTGTCGTTGCTTGCGTTCGTAAGCTTGTCCGTCATTTCGTCTGGTCGGTCGCCGTCCTTCTATCACATGCCTTGCCAGCATTCAAAATTTCAAGTTTTATTGGCTCAAACGCAAGAAGAACACACTACGATGTCTAAGTGAATCTCTGTTTCGAGATTCCTGTTCATTTTCGAGAAAGAGCTCTGGGGATGGTTAATTATTACTTGATCTTCACTCCATGTACTAGAGAGCGTTGTTTCAAAAGCATGTGTTCGCTCAGTTCGCATTCATTTCGACGTTTCATGGCTCAAACTAAAGAACATGATCGTTCGCCCGACTTAATGCGTGCTGCTTGTACAGTTTGTGATGAGATTTACTGCTAGAACTGTGAGAGTTGCCATTATTTATATCTTGTTCTTCACGCCTTGCAATTGAACGAATTTTGTAAATGTCCACATGTAAATTTGTACGTTTAATAGCTTACAATCAAGAACAGCGCAAATTCTACAAAGTATTTACTATCGAGAGCAGCGCAGTTATTTTTTCTGAATTTGTTTCCCACTCCAAGAACTAATTTTGAGTTTGGCCATTTCCTGTTCAGCAGAACGGGGATTCCAAATCTTGAGCTTCATCAATAACTTATAGATTAAGAAGATCACAGTGATGTCATCATCGGATAACCTATAATCCATAGGAGAGAATCGAACCAGCGGTCGCTGGTATGCGAGACCAGCACGCTGTGCAGTAGGCCATCCAAACACGCTCCTTTGCTATCACTGTATTGTTTGTATGTATCGCACAATAACAGTGCATTAAGTGTTACGCTCAAACATCGATTCAGGTATCTTGTGACTCAAATTGAAGGATAACATCACGTGCTAACCACTATGTAGTTTTGTGGCTCAAATTAAAGGATAGCATCGCGTGCTTACCACCGTGTCATTTTGTGGCTCAAATTAAAGGATAAAATCGCGTGTTTACTACTATGTCGTATTTTGGCTCAAATTAAAGAATAGCATCGCGTGCTTACCACTGTGTCGTTTTGTGGCTCAAACTAAAGGATAGCATCGAGCGTTTACTACTACGTCGTATTTCTCTTTCAACTTGTTGCAATTGACCAAAGGCTATTTTTACAGCTTCCGTGCTGCAGTACTTGATTGAAAGAGATGCTCTGAAATGCTGTGGCTTTGACAATTTGGATAGATTCAGGGCTTACAAGTGTTCACAAGTGTAGGAAGACAATAACAGGACTATTGGCCCAAACTAGGTTGAGTTTTGAAAGCAAGATAGCAAGTTCTGAAGTAGAACGTCTAAGAGAGCTTCATGTGCCATTTCTGTTTTTAAACATCAAGAAAGGGGAACGGTTTAGCCATTTATTGGCAATTTATGTAGAACTTATCGAGCCTAGACTTGAACGTTTCATTTGTTTTGCTGATTACAACCTCCGCTGGAAGTTTGTTCCATTCTTCGACAACTCTATACGTGAAAAAATAGCGCGTGATGTCGAATGAGAAACGTTTCTATACGATTTTGTATCAGTTGTTCCTAGTAACTCCGTTCATATCTAGAGTGAAAAGGCTCGCTCAGTTGACGTTTTCCGTACCCTTCAGAATCTTCCACACTTCAATCATGTCGCCTTTGATCTACGTTTCTCTAGTGAATAAAGATTGAGTTCACGTAGCCTGTCTTCATACGATTTATTCCGCAGCGAAGGGATGAGTTTGGTAGCTCTGTGTTGAACTTTCTTTAATTAAATAACGTCTTTTCTATGATACGGAGACCAAAATTGAACAGAATACTCGAGATGCGGTCGAACAAACGCATTGTATGACTTGACCATACTGCCTTTGTTTTTGTACGAGATAGTGCGGAATATCACACTCAGCATTTTGTTGCCTCTCTTGGTAGCATAGTTACATTGCTTGCTACTTTTTAGGTCGTTCCTAAAGATGACACCTAAATCTCTCACTTCGATGACAGGAATGAGTTTTTATACGGATATTGAATATTCGTGTTTGGGGTTATGAGGACCTATTTACATAACTTTTCATTTGACTACATTAAATTTCATTTGCGACTTTTCTGATCAATCAACAATTGTGTTCAAGTCTAGTTGGATCTGCTGAAACTCAGTTCAGTTTGTAATCTTCCTCCTATCTTAGTGTCGTCTGCAAACTTGCTAATGCTTGAGAGTACATTGCTATCGAGATCGTTAGTGAATATTATAAAGAGAACTGGCCCTAACACGGATCCTTGAGGCACGCCGCTTGTAACATTACCCCAGGGGGAGGATGCTCCGTTAAGTACAACTCGCTGCAGTCTGTCCGTGAGCCAGCATTTTATCCAGTTGTTGAGCTCGATTCGAATACCGATGCTGTGCAATTTACTAACTGTCGCTTGTGGGGGCTTTATCAAATGCCTCTTGAAAGTCAAGGTAAATGATGTCAATTGGAGATTTTGTGTCGTGATTTTCTATTATATTCTTGAAAAAAGTAGCAGGTTCGTAAGTTTGATAGATGTTCGTCGATTTCTAGTCTCTTCTAGAATTCTGGGATAAACTTGGTCTGGACTTGGAGATCTTGTGACTTTCAGTTCATCAATATATTTAATAACTTTGGCCGGTGAAAAGTTCACTGTGTTGATGTCTTCAATTCGTCTTTCCGCTATGATGTCCGCAGGATTAGGATTATCCTGATTCTCAGACGTATAAACGGAACAAAAGTATTCGTTAAGAAGGACACTAGTTGTGGTGTCGTCCGTTTATAGTTCACCAATATCGTTCTCGAGAGGACCAATTACGGATCTTTAATTTTTTTCACTCGAAATATAACTAAAAAATTTTTTCAGACTAGTTTTGGCATTGGCCGCAATATCATTTTCATAACCCTTCTTTTTACGTTTCTGGACCCTCTTTAGATCTCGTCTGCTGATTTTGTCTTCAATTTTTGCTAAGTCGTTATGTGGATGTTTCTATTTTTTTGAGTGCTTTGCTTTCTTTCGTGACTGAAGACGCTGCAATTCTCCTTTCCAGTACTTAAAGTGAATGACTGCTTTTCGCCTGTTTTTGTGCGGGATATGCTCATATTCGATATTTTGAAGTGCGGCTAAGAAATTGTTAAGCGATTGATTGCCATCTCGGCCGAGGGTTATATCTGCTGACGCCATTGACTCTCTTAAGCCATCAAAGTTGGCTAATCTTAAGTTTTTTATTTTGCAGTTCGTTGACGTTTTTAACTTGAGATCTATCAAAAACATAAGAGTTGTGGTCGCTGGTTCCTTCTTAGACGTTCGGACATGAGTTGCTTCCGCAAAATAGGAGATCAAGAATATGGCTACCTGTTGTAGGTGTCTTCACCATTTATGTTATGTACTTATCATCTGCCAAATCAATCAGACTTTGGCCGGTGGCAGTGCATTCGTTAGTTTCCCAATCAATGGTGGGGATATTGAAGTGTCCAAGCACTATACTGTGTTGTGTTGCGACGATATCGATGAGGGTGTTGTAAAGGTCGATGTCATCTGCAACCTTGCTTTTTGGGGGTCGATAGACGAGAGTGATTTGACATTTTATATGTTCACCGACTAGTTGGATTGATACTATGTCGTATCTGCTGTTAGGAATAGTGACTTCTAATATTTGCAGAGTGTTTTTCACGAGAAACTGCACTCCTCCGCCCTCTCGGCCTTGTCAATCTTTGTGAAATAGTGAGTAACCGGGGATAGTAAATTTGCCTGAATAATGCCTGGTGCTCAATTTCATCCACGATTTTGTGATTGCTATTATGTCGATACATTCATTCATTGTGGGAAACATTTCTCTTACCCTGCTAACTAAGACATTCCATTGTTAACCCATGTGTGTTTGTGTTTCGATAGTGAAGGAACCCTGGTGTCGTGGTTTGGCTTTCCTGGGGTGTGAGGGTAGGGTAACACCCCCCTCCCCTTTTCATCCCCGGCCTTTCAGACCACTGTGCTCCGCCTTTCTTCTCTCGACTCACTTCTAGACTTATAAACAATTGAGAATGAAGTAAATGCAAATAAGTATCTATTAAAATTAATATCTATGTTGAAGATGATGAGGTTATTATAGTAAAGTAGCTAGATATAATCTTTCGAGTGGAAGTGTTAAACCGTTTCGGAGTCATGTAGGGAAATAAGCCTACCAACGCAACCGTTAGA
>SDVV010045593.1:0-10052 GCA_016164225.1 Gammarus roeselii
GTTGTGTTCATTGTCCAACACTGTAGTGTTCATTGTCCAACACTGTAGTGTTCATTGTCCAACACTGTAGTGTTCATTGTCCAACACTGTAGTGTTCATTGTCCAACACTGTTGTGTTCATTGTCCAACACTGTTGTGTTCATAGTCCAACACTGTTGTGTTCATTGTCCAACACTGTAGTGTTCATTGTCCAACACTGTAGTGTTCATTGTCCAACACTGAAGTGTTCATTGTCCAGCACTGTTGTGTTCATTGTCCAACATTGTTGTGTTCATTGTCCAACACTGTTGTGTTCATTGTCCAACTCTGTAGTGTTCATTGTCCAATACTGTAGTGTTCATTGTCCAATACTGTAGTGTTCATTGTCCAACACTGTAGTGTTCATTGTCCAATACTGTTGTGTTCATTGTCCAACACTGTTGTGTTCATTGTCCAACACTGTTGTGTTCATTGTCCAACATTGTTGTGTTCATTGTCCAACACTGTAGTGTTCATTGTCCAACACTGTAGTGTTCATTGTCCAACACTGTAGTGTTCATTGTCCAACACTGTTGTGTTCATTGTCCAACACTGTTGTGTTCATTGTCCAACACTGTTGTGTTCATTGTCCAACACTGTTGTGTTCATTGTCCAACACTGTTGTGTTCATTGTCCAACACTGTTGTGTTCATTGTCCAACACTGTTGTGTTCATTGTCCAACACTGTTGTGTTCATTGTCATCTCTGTTTATTATCATTCATCACATGTCTGCTCGGTCTCTTAACGGCATCTCTGTTTATTATCATTCATCACATGTCTGCCCGGTCTCCTTATCGTCATCTCTGTTTATTATCATTCATCACATGTCTGCTCGGTCTCCTTAACGTCATCTCTGTTTGTTATCATTCATCACATGTCTGCTCGGTTTCCTCAACGTCATCTCTGTTTATTATCATTCACCACATGTCTACTCGGTCTCCTCAACGTCATCTCTGTTTATTATCATTCATCACATGTCTGCCCGGTCTCCTTAACGTCATCTCTGTTTATTATCATTCATCACATGTCTGCTCGGTTTCCTCAACGTCATCTCTGTTTATTATCATTCACCACATGTCTACTCGGTCTCCTCAACGTCATCTCTGTTTATTATCATTCATCACATGTCTGCCCGGTCTCCTCAACGTCATCTCTGTTTATTATCATTCATCACATGTCTGCTTGGTCTCCTTAACGTCATCTGTGTTTATTATCATTCATCAGATGTCTACTCGGTCTCCTCAACGTCATTTCTGTTTATTATCATTCATCACATGTCTACTCGGTCTCCTTAACGTCATCTCTGTTTATTATAATTCATCACATGTCTACTCGGTCTGTTAAAGTCATCTCTGTTTATTATCATTCGTCACATGTCTGCTCGGTCACCTTGACGTCATCTTTATTCATTAAAAATTACCGTCAGTGTTGAAATCATGTTTTCATAAACGTTTCTGTGGTACTTTTCAAGTACGATGTCTCTATTATCGTTGTGCCCTACGGGGGGGGGGGGGGCGTGCGATGACTCGCGTTGAGGCTCCGGTGGAAATGAGGCCCAAAGCAAATCTATTATTAGAATAAAGTATTTGCGCTTGCAATTGACATTAAACATTCCCTATGCTTATCGCTGGAGATGGCTTGAAAAGAGAGGAACAAAATAGAAGAAGTAGAAGAAAATCTCTAATTACTCAACAATCAAGCATGATAATTGAGGTACGTGTGAATGAGTTCACAATAAAGGGCCGAGGTGACACCAAAACGGGGTTTATCCACGACACCAATGCGGGGTTAAACCGAGACACCAAAATGGGGCTAACGCAGGACACCAAAACGGGGTTAACGCAGGATATCAAAACGTGGTTAACGCGGGACATTAAAACGGGGTTAACACGGGACGCCAAAACGGAGTTAACAGGGGTTAACGCAGAATATCAGGACGAATCTTGTGGAAACTTCAAACTTCCTTTCGCTTAGAACTGGCAAAAGCACTGAATAATATTGGACCAAGCCCTTGTCAAAATTTAAGGCTGGCAATCCATTTCACGCTCCCCCCAGAAAAAAAAACTTTAAAGTTGAAACTGCATTCGTTTTTCCATTCATTTGCTGGTACGTTAAACTTCACAAAATATATATGTAAATTCCTTTGCTAGTCAGTTACAAAATAGTTCATATATATGACCATATGACTCGTGATTGTTCCTATATATGACCATATGACTTACGTATATACAGTGTTGTAGTCTGTAGACACAATTGTAAGTACTCGTCACTCAGCTGTACCCTGAAGTCTGTAACTCTATAGAATCAAGAAAAGATACAGACATTTAATTTGAATTCCTAAATCTACAATTTATTACTTTTTCTTTCTGTTATTCCTTAACAAGAGACAAAATTTAAATTGACTTATAATTTCCTTTAGTTAATTATTTTGCTTACGTTGAATAATTCGGCAAAGTCATTACTCCTGAGCTTTTAAAGCTTAAGACCAGCCTAATATCTTTGAAGCTTAAGACCAGCCTAATAGCTTTGAAGCTAAAGACCAGCCTAATAGCTTTTAAAGCTTAAGACCAGCCTAATATCTTTAAAGCAAAAGACCAGCCTAATAGCTTTTAAAGCTTAAGACCAGCCTAATAGCTTTTAAAGCTTAAGACCAGCCTAATATCTTTAAAGCTTAAGACCAGCCCAATATCTTTAAAGCAAAAGACCAGCCTAATAGCTTTTAAAGCTTAAGACCAGCCTAATATCTTTAAAGCAAAAGACCAGCCTAGTAGCTTTTAAAGCTTAAGACCAGCCTAATATCTTTAGAGCAAAAGACCAGCCTAATATCTTTAAAGCAAAAGACCAGCCTTATAGCTTTTAAAGCTTAAGACTAGACTAATATTTTTAAAGCAAAAGACCAGCCTTATAGCTTTTAAAGCTTAAGACCAGCCTAATATCTTTAAAGCAAAAGACCAGCCTGATAGCTTTTAAAGCTTAAGACCAGCCTTATAGCTTTAAAGCAAAAGACCAGCCTAATAGCTTTTAAAGCTTAAGACCAGCCTAATATCTTTAGAGCAAAAGACCAGCCTAATATCTTTAAAGCAAAAGACCAGCCTAATATCTTTAAAGCAAAAGACCAGCCTTATAGCTTTTAAAGCTTAAGACCAGCCTAATATCTTTGAAGAAAAAGACCAGCCTAATAGCCTCTGAAGCTTAGGACCAGCCTAATATCTTTAGAGCAAAAGACCAGCCTAATATCTTTAAAGCAAAAGACCAGCCTTATAGCTTTTAAAGCTTAGGACCAGCCTTATATCTTTAGAGCAAAAGACCAGCCTAATAGCTTTTAAAGCCTAAGACCAGCCTAATATCTTTGAAGCAAAAGACCAGCCTAATAGCTTTTAAAGCTTAAGACCAGCCTAATATCTTAAAAGCAGAAGACCAGCCTAATAGCTTTTAAAGCTTAGGACCAGCCTAATAGCTTTAAAGCAAAAGACCAGCCTAATATCTTTAAAGCAAAAGACCAGCCTAATAGCTTTTAAAGCAAAAGACCAGCCTAATAGCTTTGAAGCAAAATACCAGCCTAATAGCTTATAAAGCTTAAGACCAGCCTAATAGCTTTTAAAGCTTAAGACCAACCAAATAGCTTGTAAAGCTTATGACCAGCCTAATAGTTTTTAAAGCTTAAGACCAGCCTAATACCGTTAAAGCAAAAGACCAGCCTAATAGCTTTTAAAGCTTAAGACCAGCCTAATAGCTTTTAAAGCTCAAGACCAGCCTAATAGTTTTAAAGCAAAAGACCAGCCTAATATCTTTAAAGCAAAAGACCAGCCTAATTACTTTTAAAGCTAAAGACCAGCCTAATATCTTTGAAGCAAAAGACCAGCCTAATAGCTTTTAAAGCTAGAGACCAGCCTAATATCTTTAAAGCAAAAGACCAGCCTAATATCTTTAAAGCAAATGACCAGCCTAATAGCTTTTAAAGCTTAAGACCAGCCTAATAGCTTTAAAGCAGAAGACCAGCCTAATAGCTTTTAAAGCTTAAGACCAGCCTAATAGCTTTAAAGCACAAGACCATCCTAATAGCTTTTAAAGCTTAAGACCAGCCTAATAGCTTTTAAAGCTAAAGACCAGCTTAATATCTATAAAGCAAAAGACCAGCCTTATATCTTTAAAACAAAAGACCAGCCTAATAGCTTTTATTGCTTAAGACCAGCCTAATATCTGTAAAGCAAAAGACCAGCCTAATATCTTTAAAGCAAAAGACCAGCCTAATAGCTTATAAAGCTTAAGACCAGCCGAATAGCTTTAAAGCAAAAGATCAGCCTAATAGCTTTTAAAGCAAAAGACCAGCCTAATATCTTTAAAGCAAAAGACCAGCCTAATAGTTTTTAAAGCTCAAGACCAGCCTGATAGCTTTTAAAGCAAAAGACCAGCCTTATAGCTTTTGAAGCTTAAGACCAGCCTTATAGCTTTTGAAGCTTAAGACCAGCCTAATAGCTTTTAAAACTTAAGACCAGCCTAATAGCTTATAAGCAAAAGACAAGCCTAATAGCTTATAAGCAAAAGACCAGCCTAATAGCTTTTGAAGCAAAAGACCAGCCTAATATCTTTAAAGCAAAAGACCAGCTTAATAGCTTTTAAAGCTTAGGACCAGCCTAATAGCTTTTAAAGCTTAAGACCAGCCTAATAGCTTTTAAGCAAAAGACCAGCCTAATAGCTTTTAAAGCAAAAGACCAGCCTAATATCTTTAAAGCAAAAGACCAGCTTAATAGCTTTTAAAGCTTTAGACCAGCCTAATAGCTTTTAAAGCTTAAGACCAGCCTAATAGCTCTTAAAGCTTAAGACCAGCCTAATAGCTTTCAAAGCTTACGACCAGCCAAATAGCTTCTAAAGCTTTAGACCAGCCTAATAGCTTCTAAAGCCCAAAACCAGCCTAATAGCTTTTAAAGCTTAAGAACAGCCTAACAGCTTTTGAAGCTTAAGACCAGCCTAATAGCTTGTCAAGCTTAGGACCAGTCTAATATCATACGTTTGGGATATTTACTCAGCCGGCGTTGAGAGTTTTCTTCAAGTTTCACTGGGAATTTAAGTGCTCTGCCATACACCACTGGACTTGAGAAGTGACTGACAAAGTAACAGACTAAGCATGAGAAGACTCGGAGAGTAGGACGAGTTATTCTAAACTTGCTGAGTGCTCACGGACCACGACAGAGCGTTGTACTGTACAAGAACCGCGCAATGTACAAGCCTGGCCACTGACGTCACGAACCGCGACAGAGCGTTGTACTGTACAAGAACCGTGCAATGTACAAGCCTGGAGACTGACGTCACGGACCGCGACAGAGCGTTGTACTGTACAAGAACCGTGCAATGTACAAGCCTGGTCACTGACGTCACGGACCGCGACAGAGCGTTGTACTGTACAAGAACCGTGCAATGTACAAGCCTGGTCACTGACGTCACGGACCGCGACAGAGCGTTGTACTGTACAAGAACCGTGCAATGTACAAGCCTGGCCACTGACGTCACGAACCGCGACAGAGCGTTGTACTGTACAAGAACCGTGCAATGTACAAGCCTGGCCACTGACGTCACGGACCGCGACAGAGCGTTGTACTGGTACAAGAACCGTGCAATGTACAAGCCTGGTCACTGACGTCACGGACCGCGACAGAGCGTTGTACTGTACAAGAAGCGTGCAATGTACAAGCCTGGCCACCGATGTCGCTCAAGGTTATTGGGGTCAACCAGGATGATGCAATAGCAATCATAAGAGGCATTACTGAAACTCAGTTAAAGGTTTGGCTCTCTCTGAAGCAGATTCAACTGCTATAAACATATATGCTATATATAGCGAATTATCAATAGTTACTAGTGCCACTAGCTAGTGTTTTATATTTTGCAATTATTACTAAATAAATTTTAAATATGCAGAATAATATTTTGTGTTGCTTTTATTAAGGTTATCATGGGATGCAATAGATATTTTGGAAGCTCTTGTGAAGTATTACGATAAAATGAAAATTATGAAATGGAATCCTTCTAATATTTTTATTTTATTATATAACATTTTACGTTTCCTTTTAGTTAAAAAAAAATGGTACGATAAATTGTAGACGACGTTTTTCATTGACGTTCGCCCATCATCGTTATGGAAGGAAATACTGCCAATTTTAGGGAACTCCTTTCCACCGGAGCCTCACTGCGAGTCATCGGAGGCTCCCTAGTAGGTTCGCACACCTTCGTGTGCGGAAAGAGTGACCTTATCAGGGTTAAATTAGCTAAATGTTTCGATTGTAGTATATACGCCTGCTGGTGCGTACAGGAACGGAGAGGGTTAAAGCGCAACTACATCATAAACGTCCTATCGTCTCTGATCATCGTGGGGTAGACACCACCCCGCTCGCAGAGATATTTGGGTTCGTCCACAGAGCGTAAATCAGGCTCCCACTCCAGTCAGTGGTTGCAATGTTTGCTGGCGCAGCATAACTTAATGACAGGAGCATTTTTAAACTCGGACATCAGGACCCCATTACACTTGTGTGTACACGACGACAGCACAATATCTTATACATGTGTTTACACAACGACAGCCCAATATCTTCCGGCTGTGTGTCAGTTGCAACGGTAGCTCTGTGTGAACAATCCTAAGCCCTTGCGGAAAAGATGAACTTGAAATTCAAACCTAAATCCTAATTATCATAAATAAGTACTGTCAGCAATCATGCAATTTTGAACAAGTAACAGACGATGCTGCATGGCATGATGATCGTTCCACGGTGGTGGACGATGTCTAATTCTGCGAGACACGGTCATTCCACTGTGGTGGACGATGCCTAGTTCATTTATATTCTAATACCTCTTTTACACAATGCAGGTGAGTAGATTTTGAAGTGTTCCCTCATCCTTTTCTTGAGGTTTGATACCATGCCCAGTATTTGGCACATACGGTATGTATGTGCTAACTACTAAGTCTCCTAACGAAACTGTGGTACGTCCTTTCTAACACACCGTAGATGAGGCTGTACCCTGCAGGCAGTCTCTCCGTGAGTGCAGTATAATCAGTGTGCGTTAAATTCGGCATCTAGAAGTCATTGTAGTAGTCGGACAACGTAGTGGACGAATGTATCTAGAGAGTCTACCTTGTCCAACACTGAGCTATACCTAGGTACTACAACAAGGGTGTTCCCACAATAATAATTTGTTTATAGCCGTAAAAAAATTGCATTTCTTATTGATCAATTATTTTCGGGTCCTTTTTGCACCTACGCGACGATGCGGTACTCGCCCAAGTCCCCGTTATCTGAAGAGCATTGACACTGATACAGAGCTTACAGGTACCAAGTTTTGGATATTGACACTGATACTGAGCTTACAGGTACCAAGTTTCGGATATTGACACTGATACAGAGCTTACAGGTACCACGTTTCGGATATTGACACTGATACAGAGCTTACAGGTACCAAGTTTCGGATATTGACACTGATACAGAGCTTACAGGTACCAAGTTTCGGATATTGACACTGATACAAAGCTTACAGGTACCAAGTTTTTGATATTTTATTCGGATTGCTCAACAGGATAGAAAATATCTCGTGTACAATTTTATCATTGGGTCGCTCAGCGACGTTCGCTCTCAATGATAAGAAGTGATTTGTTTTCGAATAGCTTTATAACATTCAAAATGTGCAATGCAGCTGAAATCTTTTCCTCCTTGATGTGTAATTTTACACAGACGTTGTGTTGATTGTATCTACCAGTCAATACATCCCAACCAAGGTAACTGTCAGTTTCTTTTGCAGGTGAACGGTGTCACTGAGGTAGACGATGCAGCAGCTCAACTGACGTTGACTTTGCGCTTAGCCAACCTTAACTCAGCCCATACTGCGATTAGTGCTTCTACAACAAAGGCCCAACAGCGCATAATGTCTTCTGAAACGCAGAATAGTGGTTTGGCTGCCAGCACTCAGAATGGTCACCAGCCCGCCCCGGCAGAGTCCGGTACAACGGCTGCCAGCACTCAGAATGGTCACCAGCCCGGCCAGGCAGAGTCTGGTACAACGGGTGCCAGCACTCAGAATGGTCACCATCCCGCCCAGACAGAGTCTGGTACAACGACTGCCAGCACTCAGAATGGTCACCAGCCCGCCCAGACAGAGTCTGGTACAACGGCTGACAGCAGTCAAAATGATCACCAGCCCGCCAAGACACTGTTTGGTGCGACGGCTGCTAAGAGTCAGACTGGTATCCTTCCCGCACGCACACAGTCTGGGGCCACGGCTGCCAGCAGTCAAAATGGTTACAATCCCGCTCGTACACTGTCTGGTACGACGGCTGCAAAGAGTCAGACTGGTATCCATCCCGCCCACACACTGTCTGGTGCCAGGGCTACCCAGAGCAAGAATGGTTACCAGTCCGCCCAGACAGTGTCTGGTGCCAGAGCTACCCAGGGTAAGAATGGTTACCAGTCCGCCCAGACAATGTCTGGTGCCAGAGCTACCCAGGGTAAGAATGGTTACCAATCCGCCCAGACAGTGTCTGGTGCCAGGGCTACCCAGGGTGAAAATGGTTACCAGTCCGCTCAGACAGTGTCTGGTGCCAGGGCTACCCAGGATGAGAATGGTTACCAGTCCGCCCAGACAGTGTCTGGTGCCAGGGCTACCCAGGGTAAGAATGGTTACCAGTCCGCCCAGACAGTGTCTGGTGCCAGGGCTACCCAGGGTGAGAATGGTTACCAGCCCGCCCAGACAGTGTCTGGTGCCAGGGCTACCCAGGGTGAGAATGGTTACCAGCCCGCCCAGACAGTGTCTAGTGCCAGGGCTACCCAGGGTGAGAATGGTTACCAGCCCGCCCAGACAGTGTCTAGTGCCAGGGCTACCCAGGGTGAGAATGGTTACCAGCCTGCCCAGACAGTGTCTAGTGCCACTACTACAAGGCGTCGGAAACCCAAGAATCGGGGGTCAGCAGCCAAGATTCAACCTGAAATTCCGTGGATCGGCAAACAGACGCAAAGCCACTACAGCAGCGCTCATCATGGTAGGGTTAATAACTACATCTACGCTCATCATAGTAGGATTAATAACTACAGCAGCGCTCATCATGGTAGGGTTAACAGCTACAGCAACGCTCATCGTGGTAGGGTTAATAAATATAGCTATGCTCATCAATGGTAGGATTAATAACTACAGCAGCGCTCATAATGGTAGGGTTAACAGCTACAGCAGCGCTCATCATGGTGGGGTTAATAACTACAGCTACGCTCATCAATGGTAGGATTAATACCTACAGCAGCTCTCATCATGGTAGGGTTAATAACTACAGCAGCGCTCATCATGATAGGGTTAATAACTACAGCTCCGCTCGTCAATGGTAGGATTAATAACTACAGCAGCGCTCATCATGGTAGGGTTAATAACTACAGCAGCGCTCATCATGGTAGGGTTAATAACTACAGCAGCGGTCATCATGGTAGGGTTAATAGCTACATCAGTATTCATCACGGTAGTGTTAATAGCTACAGCAGCGCTCATCATGTATGGGTTAATAGCTACAGCAGAGCTCATCACGGTAGGGCTAATAGCTACAGCAGCGCTCATCATGGATGGGTTAATAGCTACAGCAGCGCTCATCATGGTAGGGTTAATAACTACAGCTACGCTCATCATGGTAGGGTTAATAACTACAGCTACGCTCATCGTGGTAGGATTAATAACTACAGCAGCGCTCATCATGGTAGGGTTAATAGCTACAGCAGCGCTCATCATGGTAGGGTTAATAGCTACAGCAGCGCTCATCATGGTAGGGTTAACAGCTACAGTATACGCTCATCATGGTAAGGTTAATAGCTACAGCAGCGCTCATCATGGTAGGGTTAACAGCTACAGTATACGCTCATCATGGTAGGGTTAATAGCTACAGTATACGCTCATCATGGTAAGGTTAATAGCTACAGCAGCGCTCATCATGGTAGGGTTAACAGCTACAGTATACGCTCATCATGGTAGGGTTAATAGCTACAGTATACGCTCATCATGGTAAGGTTAATAGCTACAG
>SDVV010045594.1:0-10052 GCA_016164225.1 Gammarus roeselii
TAAATTGAGGGGCTACCGGCCGGACCCTTTAGCACAAAAGGGCTAAGTGGTGTGAATGTGAGCGTGTGAGGGTGTGAGGTGCGCCTTGTCGTCGGCCACCCCCCTTTCTGGGGGATGCGGCCTAGTGTCTGTATCTGTATCTGTATTAATCCAGATTGAAGGTTCCAATTGGTATGTAAGAGATGGAGAAGGGAAAGGATGTGCAGCCGTGATTTATGTGCTAGAACCATATACTTCTTCTCAATTAATGCTTAACGATAGTAATACAGTTGATATCCTTAAGATGAACATCCAGGTACGAAAAAACAGATCGCTTATCGACGGATCACCTTACAGACCCCCCCCCCCTTTTCTTTTCAATACATAAAAAAAAATTCAAGAAGTTATCAGCTTTAGAAAGATACTGTGTATTATTGGAAATTGCAATGATGATCAATTGAAATTGAAATTCAACAATAGGAAGCCCGTTTTAGACAGACTTGGCTTGCATCAACTCATAATAAGGGCAACAAGAATGACTCCTGAATCCCAAACGGTACTAGATCTGCTCATAAGCAACAATCCTTCTTTCATTGATACAAAAGATGTAGAGCCCTATTAATTCTCTGATTACCATGAAATAAATTGTACCATTAACATCAAAACAGTGAAAAAACAACCATACAAAATAACCTGTCCAACTAAAAATAAATTTCACCGCGGATAATTTCAGAGCACGACTAGTGGCAAACGTCGAGATGATAAAACCAATACATTGCACAGATAACGTAATTGAGCAAGCCCAAATACTCAAAGACTATCTTCGCGCATGTATAAACTCAGTGGCGCCAACAGAAACTAAAATAATGAAAAGCATGCCGGTTAAAGAGATTACAGAAAAATTGCAAAATGAAATTGCACTTAAAAAATATCTCAAACGCAGACCAAAACAAAGAATCACCTAGTTAGAATGATTTCGAATTGAAAATAGAAGAGTCAATCGAGAAGTCAGATGAGCTGAATTTGAATATCATCCTGATGAACTAAAACAGTGCAGAAACAATAATAAAGAAACGTGGAATGTTGTGGAGAAAAATAGTCCCTACAAGAAAACATCACCTCGCGTACTTATCCGAATCCTCAGGCAGCATCAAAGAAGTTTAACAATTATATCGCAGTAAATGAGGAAACAGTATTTTGAAGAGGTAACCCAGGAAGCCGATAAAGGATTACAGAGCGACGTAACAAATACATGGAATCTGAAAGCTTTTTATAGAGACAGTGACCAAGCAGCAAACGTCAAATGGGAAAAAAAGCAAGTATCGCAACACGAAGAAAAATACTTGTATTTGTTTTGACGAAACAAATTCCACAGTAATAGATAGCTTAGCAAAATAATATCTGATAGACAAACTGATAGTTACCTTGCCTCATATCAGCACTGTTATCAACATCTGTATAGCAAGTGAAACTGTACCGGAAATCTGGAAGCATGCAATCATAATAGCAAGTCTAAAATCTGGGGACAAGAAAGAAACGAACCATCCAACTTTAGACCGATCAGTCATCTGCTTATCCTATCCAAGATTCTTGAAAAGGTAACATCTATCCTATTAATAGATAACCTCGAAGCAAGGAAGCTGTTCAATGACTGAAAATACGTTCATCAGCGAAAATTGTCAACAGAAGACGCACTTATGAGCATCACTGAAGATCTATACATCATTTTTGATTAGAATATACCAACAACGATCAGGTAAACTTGATAACGCCACTATGTCAAGTCCGACAACAGTTGCCTTTGGGATCCCTAAAAATTCGATACTTGGCCCATTGTTGTTCTTTAATTCTGTAAAAGACGTTGGCTGTAAATTAACAAAAAATCAAACAACAATGGTCATGTACGCCGTTGATGTCCAGATATAGCTTTCCCGAAAACCGACTGATCTGAACGTGTTAAATGACGACGCTGGGACAGACGTAGGAAATTTGAAATCTGAGTATGATAATAAATCGATTCAAGCTCAACTCAGAAACGACAAAATGCATTTTGTTCAGCATGAACTCGAAAAGAAGAGCAGTTCCAAATTTTTTCTCTAACAGAATAGACAAATCTGGCGTACTTGTTGGAGAAAAAATTATAGGTCTGAAGTAGTTAATATAGGGCTGAAACGGCCCTGTGAAGGGGTTAGATGGGGATAAATAGCAGTGGGGAGGGGGTTGGCCGGAGTCAGGCGGGTGAGGTCGGAACTGATTTTGGCGCATGAGTCAGCTACTGGACCGGGGGCGGAAGGGGCGGACGGAGGATAATTGCATTCTATATTGTTTACACTATCTAATAGTATTTGGCTTGATAAGATCATATCTTTTTGTATTTATTAGATGTTTATAGAATTATTTCAATAAAATTAATATATAATTGATTAATTCGGTTCTCTACTGCATGGATTAGGGATTCTTTCGTGGTTTGTAAGCTAATATTTTTATTATTCATAGTATTTATAAATAGTTTTTATCCTCTAGACGACCTTTGTATTAGATATACCTGCTCACTTTCTGTGAGCTTATATCACATTTGGAGGGGTGGGTGCTGGAGGTCCCCTAGGTCAAAACTTAAGTACGCCTCAGGAATGTTCGTCAAGCGAGGCTTCTCTTAGCTGTTCTTTGTTTTATCAGTGCTTTTCACTTTCTGATTTGCAATTATTTGTCTGTTATGATTGTATGTATCATTAAATATTTATGTCCGGATGATAACTCTATATATTTTGTACGTATATTATATTATATTCTCTTCTAATTAGCGTTTAATTGACTCATTCGGTGGTGTGTTGGTGGGTTTCTACAGATTGGATTGGGATTTTTTTTTTGGTTTTTGTTGGTTTATTTTAGGTATGTTTAGGTATGTTTTATAACTCGCTTTGCAGCCTTACTGTGCGTTTGGCCCTGCTTGGTACCAGCCAGTATTGGATTTGAAGCAACGTTTTGTGTTGTCGAGCTGTTTATTTCATATGTATTTAATATCTATTATAATAGTATGGTATAATAGTTTGGCAGTTAGCGGGCTGATGTATATATTTCTGGGGGCGCAGCTACTTCGTTACGAGAATCTGTATACCCATAATGCACTATCCAGTTTTGAATCTGATATATCGGTGTTACCATGTATCCGCATGTTCCAAATGGACCCTTATCAAGCGGCTGTAGCATGTTCTGGTAGTCTTATGTCGTTTTCTTTTGTATACTGAGTATCGGTCGGATACCCTACTCAGCGTGA
Source organism: Gammarus roeselii (assembly GCA_016164225.1). Taxonomy (NCBI): domain Eukaryota; kingdom Metazoa; phylum Arthropoda; class Malacostraca; order Amphipoda; family Gammaridae; genus Gammarus; species Gammarus roeselii. Next base: position 3,254 of record SDVV010045594.1, read on the forward strand.
GTAGCTGGAGGTTACTTGAACGATGTGGATTTCTTGTAAGTTATCATATTGTGTTATGTGTAAATAAATGATCGAATGATATATTTTGAATGTATATTGTTTGCGGAATTTTGAATGGTTATTGCATACAGTTATAGGAATTTTAGGATATTTTAGGTTTGCATCTTCCATAGAGCACCTTATTTCAGTCATTGTGTATAGGGTTTTGCATCATTTTGGTGTTCTACATATCTGTGACATTCTGATACGATTAAGCGGTGGATACTTTAGGTAAAGAAGATTTTATTTGCCCTTGTTTTGGACTGAGTTGGAGGATAGTTTTATCAGGTTTGTGTATACTATAGCGCGTTCGTGTAAAAATATTACACGTCATATACTGTAGGTTTCAGTTATGTACGTTGCTCGCATGTTTTGCTAGCTTATTCACGTTAGTTGTTTGGTAGGTTACACATGCTCTGTAGAGGTCCATCTTCAATGCAAGGTATTGGGTATTTCATACAATATCGGAATATTATGTTATATTTCGTTTGAATCTGCAATATAGAACATTATTTTAGGTGTAGTTTAGCTAGTTATTGTAACATTTTAATGTTTTTGTGTATCTTTTGCGTCCTGTTACAGAGATTGAAGTGGAAAAATATTGTTATAGGAGATTCGATTTGTTACATGCTTGGTCTTGTTGATAGTTATTTTATGTTTATTGAAGGAATAACATCATACTTCAATATATGGAGGAGTTCGTGGAATTTGCATGCAAAAGCTCGTCGCGTATGTCTTTGTATAAGTAGACCGCTCTTCTATGATGAATATCATCGTATATTATAGTTTTTAATGTTAATTAGAGCTGAGTAGAGAATTACGTAGTTATTTCATTATTTTTGTATGATTTTTTCCACGATAATCACAGGAATGTATGTTTAAGAGGTGTAAATCCGTACTGCATCTTTGTGGAATTTTCGTCATTAAAACCTAGCAAGTGTAGAGGTTTAACGTTTTAGATGTCGTTTTACCGTACGGATTGGTCCTGGTGTAGAGGCGATATACACTCTCAGGTTGTCATTTGGAGTTCGTCCAAGTTGAACGTGATTTTGTAAGTTGATGTGGTCGTTGGTATTAAGTTCCATGGGTTTGTTAGAGAGGTTATGCTACAAGCTGCTGGTAGTTGTAGTGATTTACTTAGGTCGTCAGTGAACAGAAGCCCAGATTTTATGACCACGCTCTTTGTCACTCACGTCAGGCAAATTCATGACAACTGTACCTGTGTATGGATTCTTGGTTATGTCCAGGATGTGACTTTACTATTCAGAGATGACGAACCAAACAGATGAACCATGCCGGGCTATCACCTTTAAATTTGTTATATATCAGGCTGAGCTTGCTGAGATGTCACCTAATAAAGCATTGTAGAGTTTGTTGTTATGACACAGTGGGCCTTGATTTCTCCTAAAAGAGATAGCATCAGTAAGGTTTAAGAATCTGTTTCAAATTGAATGGGTATCGTAGGATTATTGAATTATTATGAATGGTCTCAGTATTTTTTTCACTGTCAGAGATTTTGGTGAGGCTTATATGTTAGTATACCATCTTCGTCCTGCTTCAGATCACATTGAGAGTTAAAATAAAGGATTAAAAAAAAATACAAGATTGGTAATGTTTATCGGCATCACGTATTGATTGACCATACACTTTCTATATTGTTGTTGGAATAACTTACAGAGCATGGTTAAGATAGTTGAGGTCTACAAGTGTTTACAAGTGTAGGAAGACAACAACAGGCACATTGGCCCAAACTAGGTTGCTTTTTGATAGCAAGAGGGTTAGTTCTGGAGTAGAACGTCTAGGAGGCCTATTGGCCCAAACTAGGTTGCCTTTTGATAGCAAGAGGATTAGTTTTGAAGTAGAACGTCGATGAGAGCTTTGTGTGCCATTTCTTTTTCTTTTATAACAACAGGAAATGAAACGGCTTAGCTATTTATCGGCGATTTATGCAGAACTTATTGCGCCGCGACTTAAACGTTTCGATTGTATTGCTGTTTACAACCTCCGCTGGAAGTTTGTTCCATTCTTCGATAACTCTATACGTGAAGAAACTGCGCGTGATATCGAGTGAGAAACGTTTCTCAACGATTTTGTATCCATTGTTCCTAGTCACTCCGTTTGTATCTAGAATGAAAAGGCTCGCTCGGTCGACGTTTTCCTAACCCTTCATAATCTTCCACACTTCTATCATGTTGCCTCTGACTCGACGTTTCTCTAGCGAATGAAGATTGAGTTCACGAAGCCTGTCTTTGTACGATTTATTCCTCACCGAGGGGATGAGCTTGGTAGCTCTACGTTGAACCTTCTCAAGTTTAATAACGTCTTTTCTAAAGAATGGAGATCAGAATTTAACGGCATACTCGAGATGCGGTCTTACAAATGCATTAAATAACTTGAGCATACTGTGCTGGTTTTTGTAAGAGATAGTGCGGGATATCATCCCTAGCATTTTGTTACCTTTCTTGGCAGCATCGTTACATTGCTTGCTGCTTTTTAAGTCGTTACTAATGATGACACCTTAATCTATCTCTTCGGTGACGGGAATGAATTGTTTTCCAGACATTGAATATTCGTGTTTGGGGTTATGAAGACCTATGTGCATACCTTTGCATTTGTCAACATTAAAGTTCATTTGCCACTTTTCTGACCAATCAAAAATTTTGTTCAAGTCTAGTTGGATCTGCTGACTTTTCCTCCGATCTTAGTATCATCGGCAAACTTGCTAATGTTTAAGAGTACGTTGCTATCGAGATCGTTAATGAATATTATAAAGAGAACTGGCCCTAACACGGATACTTGAGACACGTCGCTTGTAATGTTACCCCAGGGGGAGGAAGCTCCGTTAAGTGCAACTCCCTGCCGTCTGTCCGTGAGCCAGAATTTTATCCAGTTGTTGAGCTCGCCTCGAATATCGATGCTATGCTAACTAGGCGCTTGTGGGGGACTTTATCGAAGGCCTTCTGAAAGTCAAGGTAAATTATATTCATTGGAGATTTTGTGTCGTGGATTTCGATTATATTTCTGAAAAAGAGGAGCAGATTTGTACGACAGGAACAGGTGTGTCTTAAGCCATGATGGGAGTCGCCAATCAATTTGTTTGATTCTAAGAATTCTGTAATTTCATCCGTTTTCAAACTTTCCATCAACTTGCCAATGACTGAGGTGAGACTAATTGGACGGTAGTTACCGAGAAACTTTTCGTCCTTTTTTTTTAAATTGGGGTAACATTGGCCTCTTTCCATTTAGAGGGGCAGGTGCCATGTGTGAGAAATTGGGTGAAAATTTTTGATGAATGTTCGTCGATTTCGTTTCTAGTCTCTTTTTAGAATTCTAGGATGAATTTGGTCTGAACCTGAGGATTTGGTGACTTTAAATTTATCTATATATTTAATAATTTTGTCGGGGGAAAAGTTCACTGTGGTGAGGGCTTCAATTCGTTTTGCCGCTACGATATCCTCAGGACTAGGAATATCCTGGTTAGGTTAGGTTGAATGCGACTAACAAGTATAAGTGATATAAAATTTGTGTCAAATTCATATATAATATGAATTACCTATAACATTCAAACAATCCACGTTATCAAGGGATCTTTTCCAATCAAAATTGGAAGAGTGTATTAAAACTGTAAATTGTAGAACAAAATGTTGAACCAAGTAGAGATATTTGATACATATAAATCACAAATCAATGAATATATGTATCATACGTAAGCACGAAAAAAATCTCGAACGATGACACATAGTTCTTGGTCAGGTTAAACAGTGGAAGCAATTACAAGAGTGCCATCTTATCACACCACCGAGTCCCGACAAGAATTTTGAAATGAAACAGTCTACATATGACAAATACGGAATTCAAAAAGGAACTCATGAGTGGTATCGAACAACGCTCTTACATATAACTTCCGAAAAAAAAAATGCAAAATAAAAAACTTACAACATTCAAACAAATGACGAAACTTGCATATGAAAATGGACGAAACATGTACAACCAAAATTGGAGGAGTGACTTCAAACTGCTAATGATAGATGGAGATATTTGATATGTATAAATAATAAATCAATGACTGTATATAATACGTAAGCACGAAACTTGAATAAAAATATATAATTATTTATAAGGTTAGGAGAGAATGACTAGATCTTTCAATCTAACAGGACGTAAAATTGTAACCACATTAAATACCTTGTAACAAATGAACGGGAATTTGTTTTATTAGAAATCACAGATCACAAGTTAAATCTTTCAGATGATGAACGAGACGGTTTATTAGTTCCAATGTGTGTATGTGCCTAAATGGTGCCGGCACATGTTCCGGCACAGAGCCGGCACAGATGCCGGCATCAACCCTGTATATTTGCATTATGCCGGCACATGTGCTGGCACAGTGCCGGCACTGGTGCCGCTATCGACCTTGAATTTTATGCTTTGTGTCGGCACATGTGCTTGCACAGTGCCGCCAACGAGATTGTATATATACATTGTGCCGGCACATGTGCCTGCATTGACCCAGTACTTATGCATTGTGCCGACACATGTGCCGGTATCGACCCTGTATTTATGCATTGTGCCGGCACATGTGCCGGTCTCGACCCTGTATCTGCGCACAAAGTGTGTATGTGTGTACAGGGTGTGTGATATAAGGAAAAAGATATGTAAAAGAGAGCCATGAGTAGTATATATAACGACGAATATGCCCAAAAATATAGGGGTGACGAATATGCCCCAAAAAATATGGGTGACATCTATGCCCAAAAATATAGGGGTGACGAATATGCCCAAAAATATACGGGTGACGAATATGCCCAGAAATATGTGTCGCCCAACAGGCCCAAAAAATATTTGTCGCCCAATAGGCCCAAAAAATATACCGGAGCAAGACGGCCCAAAAAGTATACCGGAGCAAGATGGCCCAAAAAATATACGACTACGAAACGACCCTGGAAATACGTACTGCAAATATGCTTTGTGAAGGAATTAGATATAGGATGACTAGTTCTTTGAACCTGTTATCGAATGTATTTGTTAGGTTGTATGTTAATGGTCAGTGTGTCTGACTTGGTCGCTGTATATTTCGGACATTGTAGTTATATGTTTATTTAGTTATATTCTGGTCAAGTGAGTTACTGATGGTACATAGAGACTGTCCGCGACAGGTGGGGAAGAGGGGAGGGGTTGACTGGAGTCAAGCGGTGTCCAAACCGAAAATGGTAATTAGCGATTTTATCTCTTGATGTGTGGTCACACAAAGATCTTATCTCGAGATATATGGTCCTCTTGGAGAATTGTTTTTTCTTACGGTATCTTTCAGTTTCCTTTCGGTATCTTATTGCTTTATTTACGATTGCTTACGTACGGATTATATAGATGTAGGTTATTAGGTCATGTCAACGGTATATATGATTGTATTGGAATATTTCGCACGGTATGATATATATTACTATGTTTGTTATTGAATGACTCATTTGAATAGAAATTTTTACTGCTCAATCCTGTTTATAGGATAATCGATGTAGTTATGCAAGAAATATGGGTATATATTAGGAGAGCATAGCTAGTTGTGCTTTATTTGACTCATTTTCGGAGATTGTTTAGTGGAGTTTTTAGCGGTGAGATGCTTGATACCAGCTTGATGTTGAATATAGGCTATGAACATTTACAGGTTATAACATGTTCATGTTGACGTGCTTTCATATTTTTTCACGCAAAAGTGTTCTCGGGTGGTAGTATTACTGTGGGCTATCGATACGACCGCAATCCTAATTATCTTCGTATTTGTTTTACGGTATTATTTCACATGAGTATTTAGTGTTTTGCTACCCTTAGCTGCTGGTCTGAGGCCTCGGACATGCAAGCAACATACTGTAACACGTTAGTTGCGAGCAAATGATCTCACTCGGGCATTCGTTGGTCGTTTAGCTTTTCATTAGTCCCAGCAGTCATTATTTGTTTCACCGTACAAATGATTTTTTTGTAGGGGTTCTTGGAGAAGTCCATGTATTCAGACAGAGATGATTACCGCATTTTTTCTGTGTCAATATCAGGGTTGACCTTTGAACTGGAGACTCATGTCAGGCTCATTATTGGTTATATCCAGGATGTGACTTTGTTTGATGTTGTTCAGAGACGATGGGTGGATCAGATGCAAGATATGTCTGAAGTATTATACGTGACTGGATGTTTCCTTTGAAATTTGTTTTTCTATCAGTGGTAGTTTGCTGAGAAGTGACCTAGTAAAGCATTGTAGACTTCATTGTTATGACACATTGGGCTTGGAGTTTTTTTGTTGTTGTTCTGCTAGAGACATGGCATCAGATAGGTCTAGAAATTTGTTATTGATTTGAATGGTATCGTAGTAAAAAATAGCGTTATTCTCATGAACTCAGAGTTAAATGTCAGATATTTTGGAGGAATGTATGTTTAAGAGGTGCAAGTCCATTATGCATCTTTATGGAATTTTCGTTATTGATCCCTTGCAAATGTATACTTTACCGTTTAGAAGACGATTTACTGGATGGATGGGTCATAGAGCATTTACGGTTTTGGCTGCCCCTCACCTGATGAGATATATATCTACGATAGCTTAGGTACCTGTGTACAACTTCAATTAGCCTTATATCTATCACATTTTCAACGTGGGGCAAGAGGCATTCCAGTACATTTCAATGCTAGTTCATTCGAGTTAAATTTAGGATATTGCATAAAAGATTTATTACATATACTTTTTTTTATATACTAGATTGTGACATATTTTATGTTT
>SDVV010045595.1:0-10052 GCA_016164225.1 Gammarus roeselii
GGTCACCTTCTCTCAACCAACCTCGTTACATATAATAATAATGATAACAAATTTAAAATTCGTCACCATGAAAAAAGGGCAGAGAAAAATAATAGAGCCCAAGCAAGAAGAAATAATAAAATACTAAAATAAAGTGTTAATGATCTATAAAATGAATAAGCATCCATCCACCCCAAAACTAACTTGATCCCTAAATTTACTCTTAAAATCATTCTTCTTCTTTTTATTGGTTTCGATTCTAAATTCACTAACTCCGGTGTCAGTGGGGGCTCACCTCTTTGTGCACCAAGGGAGGGGGTGTAGCTACAAACTGAGAGGGAGGGACGGTGAAGGGATCTTTCAAATCAAAATATATTTACACAAAGGGACAAATAAAATTTGGTGGTTAACGAGGACACCGCGAGAAGGCGGGTGAGCCTGGGATTCCCCCATGGGGTATCCCTCTGAGGTGCCGTATCGCTCTCGCTCTAAAGCGATGATAGTCGATCTCTCCAATTTACTTGAAAACTTTAACCTTTACGAGACGATATTCGGTCTCGGAGCGATATTCGGTTTAGAGCGGTGACCGGTTCTTAATTTGATACAGCAAAAAAAAAAGGTTCCATACCCTGGAAACTTGCAAACTTTAGAGCTTAGACGCGAAGAACAGAATGCGATGTTAATTACAAACTCAGTTGTCCGTCATTGGTTACGATACTGCCTCTGCACAAAACTAGAGAATATTGAGTAGTGTATCCGAGTGGAAGGAGGTGTGTCCAAGATTAATGTGGGTAAAAGTTAAGTTAGGTGTAGAAAGATTGGTTTTTGTGAGTGTGTACGGACCTGATAGCGAGAAGAGTGAAGAGGAGAGGGAGCAATTTTGAACTGAACTGAACTGCCCTGAGTGAGTGTTTTGAAGGCCAATTCAATGTGGTTGTACAAAGTGACTTTATTGCGAGAGTTGGAGATGTAGTAGTGTAGAATGTGACAGGAAGATAGACATGGCTTTCCTGGTAGAGAGGACAAAGGTAAAAATCTGGTCGGTTATGCATGGAGCAGGAGCTGATGGTTGGAAACGTCTTGTTCACGATCAAGAAGCGAGATATCTACAAGTACACATGGGTAAGGATGGCTCATGGTGCAGTGGTGGAGAGCGCTGATGGATTTTGCACTGATTTCAAGGAGAGTGGTGAGAAGGCTGTTGGATATGCAGGTGTTGGAAGGGGGGGGGTGGAAGAATAGCTGATCATCTGCTGGAGGAAGGAAGACAAGAGTGGAGCTGAGGAGGAAGGGAACAAAAGAGTGGGAGGAGGAAGAGAGGTAGTGAAGGTGAGTGAGCTGAATGGGAAGACAGATTTGATTTGGACCTCATTTCCTACGGAGCCTCAACGTGAGTCATAATAGGGTGGAAGACAGAGCCAAGAAATTCCAACAGGCGTTGAGGGAGGAATATGACAACGTGAGAGGGTAGGATCTGCGAGATGTGGAGGAAGAATAAGAGACGTTCAGAGATGCGTGGTTGAGATGTGCACAAAATGAGTGTGGTGTGCGCCGTGTGCAGAAGACAGAGAAGCGCTGTGAAGGGTGTTGCGTTTGTATGACATGGGCGGAAATCTGTTGAAAGAAGTTCAGAGTCTTTATGTTGACAGCAGAGCATGAGTCAGAGTAGGATTTTCAGTGTAAGTGGGTCTGAGACAAGCTGCGTTATGTCTCTGGCTCTACCCTCTACATGGAAGGAGTGGTCAGGGAGGTGAACGCGAGTGTATTGGGTCGTGACTTGGAGCTGTTCGAAACGAATGGGTGGAGTTGGCAGCTGAGCCAGTTTCTGTTTGCGGATGATACGCTGAGTAGGCTAGCATCGAAGTTTGGCCAAGTTTGCGAGGGGAGGAAGCTTCGAGTGAACGTAGGTAAAAGTAATGAGATGCTCGAGGAATTTCAATAATCAGAATTAGCGTCCTCCTAAATGGAGAGTTATTGGAGGAAGTTCAGTGTTTCAAACATCTGGGCTCTCATTTTGAGAAGGCTGAACTAGTGGAAACTGAAGTGAAGGAAGGGTGTAAAGTGTTGGATGCACTAAAGAGTGTAATGAGCTGTAGTACGTTGGGGATGGAAGCAAAGAGAGGGCTGTGTGAGGGTGCAGTTGTCTCAACTGTGCTGTAAGGAGGTTGAGAGAAGAAGGCTGGTGTAACGCCGCGAGACAGGATCAATAACGACATGGGTGCGAGTTAAAATGAGGATGGTGAAGAAGTTGGAGGACAAAGTTGATTTGCACGTTCCGAGATAGTTCGGGCACATTGAGAGGATGAATGAAGAGAGATCAGAGAAAAGGGTGTTGAAGGCAATGGCGAGTGGACGTAAGACTAGAAGGAGACCGAAGTTTGGGCGGATGGATGGCGTGTAGCATGCATTAGGAAGAACTTGAGTGTAGAGGTAGTGAGAGAGCGTACAAAGAGTAGGCGTGAGTGGAGAATGATTATGAATAGAAGATTTTAGACGCTGCCCTGATGTACTTTTCCGACCTTGGCATCTCGTTGGGACCAGACATCCCCCACCGTGGGTGGGGGAGGTCTGGTCATCATGACTCACTCATGATTCGGAGGGCGTATTGCAAGGTCTCTCGGCCGGACCCTTTAGCGCAAAAGGGCTAAGTTGTGCGAGTGTATGAGAGGATTGTAAGGCGTGCCTTGCCGTCGGCCAACCCCCTTTCTGGAGGATTTGGCTTAGTGTCTGTATCTATGTTGAGAAGGGAGGATGGAGGAATGTCAGATCATCTACTGGCGGAAGAAAGATTAGATTAGAGGCCCAAGGCGCTCTAGTGCACTGGAGTCAATGTCCGGCTGGCACCGAACGGAAGGAAGATTAAGAGCGGAGCAAAGGTGAAAGGATGTATGGACTTATGTCCAGTCTGTTCTTAGTATAAAAAGTGATTTTCAAGTTAGGAAAAGTTAGGACTGTCATTTGGGGTGAAAGGTCATTGAGGTTATCAGCAGATGTGGTGGCACATGCGTAAGTCGCGTTTTTTTATTATTAGTTTTTCTTGTGACGTCCATCTGTTGTACTGGAGGCCTCGATGCAGTTTTCAGTTTCTTGCTCTGCAAGGCTAGCCGCTTTGTTTAGCCTATTTTGCATTTTGTGCACGCTTGAAGTCAACTTCACATTGCGATCATTGCTTCCAACATCTCCGACCGAGGTGGGGTTATCCGTTTTGGAGAAATTTGCGGTCGGAATCTCTGTTTTGCGCACTCAGTAGGGGACGCTGCTCCACTGCGATGAGGTTTGTTCTTGCCCTTCATTGGAGCCCCGGTTTTCGCCAAGGGTCTGAGTGATGCAACACGTGGCCATGTGGCCCCGTGGCCAGCCTTACCGAGTTGGTTTTAACGCTGCACAAACCAATTACATATAGAGTGACGTGCAGTTCAGAGTCCTAGCACAGATAAAGGACCAACCTTTGCTACGTAGAAGATTCATCGCAATGGAGTTATTTACCAGTTGGCACGGAAATGCAAGATTGCTCTACCCAACCCCCGATGTATTTCGGTGTATCTTTCAGAGTGCAGAAACGAAGATGTATCTGGAGAACTAAAATAGATGCTTCGTTTTCAGTATAAAGAATATTCAAGTATCTTTCCCGAAAGTCGCATGCATACCACCACAATTACGAATTCTAAACTACTAAACTATTGTAATGTTGGAAAAGTTTTTTTGTCTCCGCGCTTATTAGAATTCCAACAAATTGGAATTGATCAACATCCCCTACAAAACTCACGTCAGAACGCCAGTAGAGATGAGCCTCTGGATATCATCTAATGTCTCTTGTGTAGTTGTTATAGTTAACTGAGTAAGCTACACTGACCACAGGTAACCAACTGCTGAATGCTTACAAATATAGGCAGTTGCTAACACTTTTAAAAGTTTTTTTTTGGCAGCAAACAAAGTTGTGCATGCGTTTGTTTAGCATCGAAATTGTGCAGCTAATCAGTCGAGTCCGCACCCCTTCGCTGGTTGGAGTTTCAATGCACGATCATGTTTCTAATCTAATAACACTAACATCGTTTCAATTGGTTGCATTGTTCACCTGATGAGTAGTTTTTCTGGCTACCGATGTATAGCTATACTAATTCGTCAACTTATATCAACTTAAGTTAATTATGGATGAACCTTCAAGTCACTTTGACAGGCCAAGTTTCATCCGTAATCACCACGAGGGTGGGGAGCTCCATTTGGTCTTCAAATAATGCCTCAAATAACACGTCAACATGTACCCCAGGTTCAATGTAGTTGTAATCCCAGCCGCTGTTGTTAAGTACCATGCATTTATACACTTTCACGCACGTTGAACATGCTCAACATGTGGACAAAGCAAAAGGAATTCAAGAAAGATATGCTCACAGATTTATTAGCACATGAACACCTACGTTAAAATTCAATTTCCTCGACTTTCCCTGTAATTCCGATTAAAATACAACCTTCACAATTCTAAATATGCTTAGAATTTTAGTAGCTATGTTACCGACAACTTATTGTCTCTACTTATGGGTCAAGTTCTCAAATTAATATAAAGATGAACAATGAATAGACGATTTTCCAATAATCCATGGGAAATAAACGCCCGGATTTATGGTTAGTAAATATGATTGTTAAATCGTCAATGCCAATCGCAATTGCGCTAAAAATACGTTAAAAAAATTGCGCTAGGCGTCGAACAGTCAAAATTTTAACATCTGTAAAAACAATCATATAATAAACTAAGATTCATTCACCACCGCAAGCCAAAATGTAGTATTGAGCGAATCAATCCGAATACAAATGGAATTACCATGTTACTCAAGATCAAAGCATTTCTGAAATTTATTCGTCAAAATCTATACATAATGAGATGATAATGTAATCAATACCTAAGCGAAAAACTGCTATTGGTGGCTCTGAAATCAGAATATTCTAAAGAGATTTTTTTCAATAACTTAAAACCCGTTCAATGTAGACGGAAGTGAACACAAATTCTCGACATAATCTCATCACCCGCACAAGTGAACTTAGTTACGACATGGAACAGTTCGAGGAAAAGATTTTGAATAAAATAATACATTTTCAAATCGCCAACAAGATATTAGAAAGTTGGAGACAGTTCGTAGGAAAAGGCAGTTTGTTTTTAGGATTAGTAGTAGCGGCGTTCACATGTCCACATATGAAATATCTGGTATAAGGTAGCAGAACCACATTTGGCAAGACCTGAACTAATGATGGAAACTCAAAGAAAAATCGGAATGGACAAATTCACCCGTTGAATTATGAAGTATACATGAAGTGCACAGGTCACGAGTAATTGGCATCTACTCTAATCTCACTGGGCTCCAAGGAAAGTGTACGACACTTGACCCCACTTCCCAACTTGAACGTCAGCACGACACCAGTAAACGGCGCGACAGCGTCATAATGAGGACAGGACGGACATCGCACGAGCCATCACGTACACGCTCACGTCACTAAGATATTCAGACAAGAAATGACATGTCGGCACCAAAACGCCCTGCAACAACTGTGCATAATAAGTAACTAAGGCTAGCGAAGGACAGGTAAACAAATTGCAAGGCTTTTGCTGCTGAAGCGGACTAACCTGAAAATGTTCTTGCAATTTTGTTCCGGGCTAAAATAATAGGATTTAAGCATCGTTGTTTCAGATCTTAAAACTGCCAAACAAAAACATAAGAACACTTTCGAACGGATCATCACTGTAGTTGTTTCAAGATGGTAATGCCTTCAGCGCCCCAGTTCTCGCTTGGATAACCTCATACAATCCTATAGATAAAGAATAGCTACTCTAAAGTGGAAGTATCACATACTTGCATCACAGAACAGCCACGTTTCTAGTAGCAACTGCAAAGAAAATATACACGAACCATGACATACCATAGCAACCAATTCATTTTCGCCGACTTGTACTGTCAACCCGTTTCTATATATGCTTCAAAATGAAACTAAGAAAATCAGAACGGAGACAGCAAGGCAAACAATTAACTTGGGTTGCGCCCAATTAAGGAATAAGTAGCTGCTGTCATCACGTCTAGCAGGCCGCTTGACCCAAGCAAATCTGCCTATAATAATAACGACTACGAGCAACAGTCGGCCAGCAACATTAGTTATAAGGGAAGCTGAGTCGCGCGAAGGCTGCCGGGCAACTGAGGGCGGCACTACACAACCCGCCGCGCTTCGCTGGCGCCCTCTGCAGTGCTGCCTCCATCAGCCGCCGCGAGCACCTCTGACAACGACGAGACCACGCCACTCTCAGCGTTTCACTGACAGCGCAGTACATGGTGACGTAACACGAAATGTAATTATTATTTGAGTTTAGTAACAAATAGATCTCAGCAGCAGTGGTAGCTGTCGTGCTGTGCCTTAGGTGTTACAAACATGGACTCTCCATGGAGGTGGAGAGGTCGCTCATGAGACAGCACCCTGAGGAGATATAATTGCGGTTTCGGCACTTACATATGTGGAAGTGAAAGGTGTGACCGCATTGCTCACAGTAGAAAAGTGGTCAGCTTCAGATAAATCCAAAAAGCGTTCCTTTCAACACAGTTTCTGAGCGACCGCTCCGTTGATAGGGATATGTTAGTAGCGGTGCTGGAAGTTTTGTTGCGTGGTGTTGTAGTTCATAAGGCCAGCTTGACCCTGAACGTGGCCGCCGTTGTTGCCACCGTGCTGTAAGATAGCAAAAAATGTAGCATACAATGACATTAAAATGGGTCATCACTGCATTAGAGCATCTCTCACAAGCTCGCATATGGTGGAATAATGAATAATGAAGCATAAAAGGTTCAATGGGTCTCAACACTGCATTAGCGCATTTCGTACAAGCTCGAATAAGGTTAAACAGGGAGCGGCAAAAGAATGAAGCATAGAAACAGCAGCAGTCAAAATAAAAAACGGAGTCAAAATTAAGCTGTGTTCCAGTAGAGATGCAAACAGACTGATAGTTCTGAAAAATTATATCGAAGTTCTGAATTTATGTCTTCAACTATTGGTAGTAGTCATAAAAGTGGCATGAATAGCCTACGTTTTCAGAGAAGTTGAGTAGACGATTCTACCGGAGGCCAAGCGGGCAGCACTGACTCTGTCCAAAGCCGCACATGGTATATTTTACAGATACAGAGATTAGGAAGTGGGAAGAAATCCCCCAGCAAGGAGAGTGGTTAACGGCAAGGCGCACCTCCCACTCTCATACACCCACACTCGCACACCTTAGCCCTTTAATAAGAGTTCAAATAGTCCCAATACCTACAATGCAATAATTCCAATACCTAGCCTTATAACCGGGGCTTTAGAATCTTGCTACCGTATCCACCGCGTGTCGTAGGAGGCGACTAAAAGGGCGCCCCGTAGCCGGAAGTAGAATCGTGCTACTATATCCCCTGCGTGTCGTAAAAGGCGACTAAAAGGAGAGGAGCGAAGGGGCTAGGAATCCCGTTCTCTGTAAAACCTTTCCTCGAAGACGGCAAGACGAGTGGGGGAAGAGAGGCACACACCTCTCCTAACCCTATTGTTAGGGTCGCTGAAAGTGCGTGGCTGTACTACGCATGATGTAAAGAGGAGGGAGATTGGTGAAATGTTTGTGAGGAGGAAGTTTGATGTGTTGGCGCTGAGTGAGACGAAGTTGAAAGGTAAGGGCGAATGTGAGTTTGGTGTGGTAAGTGGAAGAAAGTCTGGTGTGGAAGAAGGTTGGGCACGAGAAGGTGTGGACTTGATATTGAGTGATTGGTTGGCTAGTAGCGCTACCGAATGGAAGGAGGTGTCCTCAAGATTGATGTGGGTGAAAGTTTAGTTAGGCGTAGGAAGATGGGCATTTGTGAGTGCTTACGAACCTGGCAGCGAGAGGAGTGAAGAGGAGAGGGAGCAATCCCGGACTGACCTGAGTGAGTGTATTGAGAGTTTTGGAGGTCATTTCAATGTAGTTGTACTGTGTGACCTGAATGCGAGAGTTGGAGTTGTAGTGGTGGAGAATGTGACAGGAAGGTATGGCGTTCCCGGTAGAAATGACAGAGGAGAAAAACCTGATAGGTCTGTGTAAGGAGCCAGAGTTGGTGGTCGGGAACAGTTTGTTCAAGAAGCGAGATATTCACAAGTACACATGGGTAAGGATGGCCCATGGTGCAATGGTGGAGATAGCACAGATGGATTTTGTGCTGATATCGAGGAGAGTGGTGGGGAGGCTGTTGGATGTGCGAGCGTTGAGAGGAGAGGGCGGAGGAGTGTCTGATCATCTGCTGGTGGAAGGTAGAGTAAGAGTGGAGCAGAAGTGGAAGGGCAACAAACGAGTGGGAAGAGGAAGAGACGTAGTGAAAGTGGGTGGACTGAATGTGAAAAGTAAAGCCGAGGAGTTCCAGCAGGCGTTGAAGGAAGAATATGACAAAGTGAGAGGACAGGACTTGAGAGATGTGGAAGAAGAATGAGAGACGTTAAGGGATGCGTTGCTGAGATGTGCGAAGAAGGTGTGGGGTGCGCGCCGTGTGGGAGGGTGCAGGAGGAAAGGCTGCGAGTGATGGAACGAGTAGGTCAAACTGACGTTGGCACGGAAAAGAGGAGCGTTTGAGGAGTGATTGCAGGTGAAGTCGGAGGTGGCTAATGAAAGCTACAAAGAGAGGAGAAACGAGGTAAAGCGGGTGGTGAGGAGAGCCAAAAGAGACGCTGATGACAAGTGGGGCAGACAGTTGTGCAAGAATTTTGAGGAGAACAAAAAGATGTTCTGGAAAGAGGTGAAGAGGGCGACAAAGGGAGAAACCGGAAAGGAGGAAGTTGTAAGATGAAAACGGCCAGTTGTTGTTGGAAAGTGGTGATGCACGGAAGAGTTGGGCCGAGTATTTTGATGAGTTGATGAATGTCGAGGATGACAGAGAGGTTGACATTATTGCTGTGGGTGGTGATGCTCGGATGCTAGTTTTGGGAGAAAAACTTGATGCGGACATTACCAGGGAAGGGGTGCAGGAGGCGGTGGACGTGATGAAAGCAGGGAAAGCCCCTGGTTTGGATGGCGTTGCGACCGAGTGCCTGAAGAAGGGTGGTGTACCGATTGTCGAATGGTTGGTGAGGTTACTGAACTTGTGTTTTGTGGCAGGCGTGGTACCGAGTGAGTGGCGCAGTGCCTGCATTTTTCCGCTATATAAGAACAAAGGAGATATTAATGAATGCTGCAACTCGAGAGGTATCAGTCTGTTATGTGTGATTGTTAAGTTGTACGGGAGAGTGCTGATCAAAAGGATTAGAGACAGTACGGACTGCGCAGTTGGAGAGGAACAGTGTGGCTTTAGGAGTGGTAGAGGGTGTACCGATCAGATATTTGCAGTGAGACAGGTCTGTGAGAAGTACCTTGTCAAAAGGAAAGGATGTGTTCTGGGCCTTCGTGGATCTGGAGAAGGCATACGACAGGGTTGACAGGGAAACGCTGTGGAGGGTGTTGCTTTTGAATGGAGTGTGCGAACACCTGTTGAAAGCGGTGCTGAGTATCTATGATGACAGCCGAGCATGTGTCAGGGTTGGAAGCGAGGTGAGTGATTGGTTCACAGTGAAAGTGGGACTGAGACTAGGCTGCGTGAAGGCCCATCATTTTGCATATCTTGTTCAGGGTATTCTGCATCCCGGTTATATTCGCGTCCATCTTCGAGACGCGTTCATTTGTGTCGTCGATTACGACCGAGTCAGGTCTCTTGTCGATGAGGAACTTCTGAGGGGTTCGTCTTCCTTTCTTGCAGACTGGTTAGAGTGCAACGCTCTGGAGCGGCCGTCAGCCACTCTCCGATAGGGTTTAATCCCCGGCTTCTACCAGGGGTTCTGAGTAATGAAGGTGGGGGCTTCTTTACCTATATTTCAATAGTATATACGAATATTTACACTAACTTAATCTTCAAATTTTTACTCTAAAAATTATTCTTCATTTTTTTTTCTCAAGATTTTTGTTTTATTACTATTTTTTACACAATTCTTAGTTTTTTTTTTCAATTTCAATTGGTTTCTATTCAAATTCACAAGCCCCGGTGTCAGTCAGGGGCTCACCTCTTTGTGCACCTAGGGGGGGGGGGGGT
>SDVV010045596.1:0-10052 GCA_016164225.1 Gammarus roeselii
CCTCTCTTTCAAACAGCCGCACTGAAACCCTCTCTTTCAAACAGCCGCACTGAAACCCTCTCTATCAAACAGCCACACTGAAACCCTCTATCAAACAGCCGCACTGAAACCCTCTCTTGCTAACAGCCGCACTGGAACCCTCTTTCAAACAGCCACACTGAAACCCTCTCTTTCAAACAGCCGCACTGAAACCCTCTCTTTCAAACAGCCGACCTGGAACCCTCTCTTTCAAACAGCCACACTGAAACCCTCTCTTTCAAACAGCCGCACTGAAACCCTCTCTTTCAAACAGCCGCACTGAAACCCTCTTTCAAACAGCTGCACTGGAACCCTCTCTTTCAAACAGCCGCACTGAAACCCTCTTTCAAACAGCCGCACTGAAACCCTCTCTTTCAAACAGCCGCACTGAAACCCTCTCTGTCAAGCAGCCCCACTGAAACCCTCTATCAAACAACCGCACTGAAACCCTCTCTTTCAAACAGCCACACTAAAACCCTCTCTTTCACACAGCCGCACTGAAACCCTCTCGTCCAAACAGCCGCACTGGAATTCCTCTTTCAAACAGCCACACCGAAACCCTCTTTCAAACCGCCGCACTGAAACCCTCTTTCAAACAGCCACACTGAAACCTTCTCTTTCAAACAGCCACACTGAAACCTTCTCTTTCAAACAGCCACACTGAAACCTTCTCTTTCAAACAGCCACAGTGAAACCCTCTCTTTCAAACAGCCACACCGAAACCCTCTCTTTCAAACAGCCACACCGAAACCCTCTCTTTCAAACAGCCACACTGGAACCCTCTCTTTCAAACAGTTGCACTGATACCCTCTCTTTCAAACAGTTGCACTGAAACCCTCTCTTTCAAACAGCCGCACTGAAACCCTCTCTTTCAAACAGCTGCACTGGAACCCTCTCTTTCAAACAGCCACACTGGAACCCTCTCTTTCAAACAGCCACACTGGAACCCTCTCTTTCAAACAGCCACACTGGAACCTCTCTTTCAAGCAGTCACACTGGAACCTCTCTTTCAAGCAGCCACACTGAAACCCCCTCTTTCAAACAGCCACACTGGAACCCCCTTTTTCAAACAGCCACACTGGAACCCCCTCTTTCAAGCAGCCACACTGGAACCCCCTCTCTCAAGCAGCCACACTGGAACCCCCTCTTTCAAGCAGCCACACTGGAACCCCCTCTTTCAAGCAGCCACACTGGAACCCCATTTTTCAAGCAGCTACACTTGAAACTCCCTCTTTCAAACGGTCACACTTGAACCCTCTCTTTCAAATAACCGCAATGGAACCGCCTCTGTCAAACAGCCACATTGGAACCCCCTTTTTCTAACAGCCACACTGGAACCCCCTCTTTCAAACAGCCACACTTGAACCTCTTCTTTCAAACAGCCACACTTGAACCTCTTCTTTCAAACAGCAACACTTGAACCTCCTCTTTCGAACAGCCACACTTGAACCCCCTTTTTTAAACAGCCACACTGGAACCCCCTCTCTCAAACATTCGCAACTGAACCCCCTCTTTCAAAAATCCACACTGGAACCCCCTCTCTCAAACATACACACTTGAACCCCCTCTTTCAAACAGTCACACTTGAACCCTCTCTTTCAAACAGTCACACATGAACCCCCTCGTTCAAACAGTCACACTTGAACCCCCTCTTTCAAACAGTCACACTTGAACCCCCTCTTTCAAACAGCCACACTTGAACCCCCTCTTTCAAACAGCACCACTTGAACCCCCTCTTTCAAACAGCACCACTTGAACCCCCTCTTTCAAACAGCCACACTTGAACCCCCTCTTTGAAACCGCCACTCTGGAACACCCTCTTTCAAACAGCTGCAATGGAACCCCCTCTCGCAAGCAATAGTTATCGGCTCTGCAAATGTTTGACGTACGTTTCATCAAATTGAATTGCCATTATCTGCCGTTCTGTTACTGGACAGGATGAAAAGTGACGTTGGCTGAGAAGTTGGCGGGCAAATCCTGAAAAAGTATACAAGCACAAGAGATCTAAAACTGTCGCTCAGTATCAGGCGCGCCCGTCAGCAGGAAAGCTTGCGTCAAATTTTACGATAGCTTCTTTACTCTCTATGAATATAATAACCACTTAGCTGAAATGGAGATGGCTTCTGGGCCTACAGAGCAGGATCAATTAAAGTTCACTGAAGGTGTTACTGATGGGTTTGATGGCGGGATAGTCGCCGAGGTGTTACTGATGGGTTTGATGGCGGGATAGTCGCCGAGGTGTTACTGATGAGTGTTACTGATGGGTTTGATGGCGGGATAGTCACCGAGGTGTTACTGATGAGTGTTACTGATGGGTTTGATGGCGGGATAGTCGCCGAGGTGTTATTGATGGGCTTGATGGCGGGATAGTCGCCGAAGCAACTTCCTGACCTCAGAAAATCTTATGTTTTTGAGTACTGGGAAATTTAAGTAGCGAAATTACGGCCTCGTGGAGTTGTTCCATTGGCATAAATCGGGATTAGTTCAAATGGACACAAAAAGGAGTTACTTCCATTGACAAACATTGGAGTCAGTTCCGTTGACACGAATTGGACGAAAAAATATTTCTTCTTATAAAACACAGCGTGAGTTGGAATAAACAATCCTCTGTATTCATGCTTAATATAGAAGTACCACAAGGGTCGCTCCTTGGACCTCTGACCATTCCTATGTACATTATTGACGTTGTAAACACTAGCGACAAATGATACTACAGTGTACTTGACCGGAAGTAATCGTAATGAAACTAAAACTAGTATGAATAATTAATTGGTCCACATTTCAATCTGGTGCACGTATAATAAGTTGACGCTTGATATCGACAAGACGTAGGTTATGATATTTTCCAGGAGAGGGATACCCGTTTCTAACACAAGTCGCATTGGAGGGCCAACCAATTGTAAATGTCGCAAAAATGAAGTTTCTCGGTGTGATAGTAGACGCAATCACGTCTCCTCTGTAGCCGGGGAATGATCCAAGGCGTATGAAATCCTTTACAACGTTCAAAGTTTTCTAACCACTGCTGCACAAAGTGTCTAACCACCGCTGCACAAAGTGTCTAACCACTGCTGCACAAAGTGTCTAACCGCTGCTGCACAAAGTGTCTAACCACCGCTGCACAAAGTGTCTAACCACTGCTGCACAAAGTGTCTAACCACTGCTGCACAAAGTGTCTAACCACTGCTGCACAAAGTGTCTAACCACTGCTGCACAAAGTGTCTAACCACTGCTGCACAAAGTGTCTAACCACTGCTGCATAAAGTGTCTAACCACTGCTGCATAAAGTGTCTAACCACTGCTGCACAAAGTGTCTAACCACTGCTGCACAAAGTGTCTAACCACTGATGCACAAAGTGTCTAACCTCTGCTGCACAAAGTGTTCTATACTACACCCTTGTTGATCCCTTCTATAGTTGACGTATAAATTATTATTATTATTATTATTATTATTGTTATTATTAAATCTTTTATTTCAATCGTCTAGCAATGGGTTTTTAATACTTAGGTCTAACACATCAAACTTATTTTTTAAAATGCCGTATTTGAATTAGCGAAGCGAGAAATCAAAATGAATTTGTGACAGCACATCTCCTGTCGGCGGCCGATTTGTAGCTAATTCGTGTTGCAAAGCAGTTTTCACAATATGTGCTATATTTTTAAGTGAGAAACTCATGGGCATGGGATTGATAAATCCAAAACTAATGAATACATCGCAGCTCATCTCTAGTAGGCGGCTGGCTTGTCCTTCATGGAACCGAATGGAATACACGATATACCATTAAATAAATACCAACACCTATATATTCATACTAATATACATATACATGCACGTACATATATATACAAATACATATACATGTACACATAGAAATACACACATATACGCGTACATACCTACATACATATATGGACGACAATCATTATAATTCAGTGGGGGAGTACAAAACTCAGATGGACGGAGTTCTCCAAGAGAAGAATAGAGAACAATGTTACCTTTTATGATGGCGATTGCAACTTAAAAATGGTACGGTGATTGGTAGAATATATTAATTTATTTATATTTGTATCAAAATTACTTCTATGAGAGAGCGGCTACATATTATTCATCGACAGACAGAGCACACTTTAAAAGGATTGAGACATTGAAATAGATGAGACGTTAGTTAACAGCAAGGGTAATTGGCAGGGGCAATTGTTGATTGGTGTGGAGATATAATCTAAGTATCAATGAATCAGAATAATCTAATGCTGGAGTACCCAAGTCGGATGAATATACTTCCGTTATAGACGACAAAGTAGAGTATTAGCTTATAAGGGAATGATTGTATCATCAAAAATGGTACGGTAATTGGTAGAACCAGTTCAATGAGTGATATTAAAATCGAGTTAACATTTGTCGAAGTTAGAAGCTGCCTATCGTTCCTCGAAAAAACTGAGTTTGTATTTTAATTATATCAAAACGAACAGGAACATTTAAAACATAGAAATAGACGAAACGCTAGTTACCACTTATGGTAATTGGCAAAGATAATTGTGATCGGTAGCAATATAGAAAAACATATGTATCGTCTGAGTAAAAACGATTAGATGGTGTCTCAATGTTGAAAGGGATGGTGGTGGTAGATTCGAACATGCTCAAGAACAAAATGCATATTCTGGTTACTTGTGTTATGCATTTAGCTTGTGTTTGTGGGCAAAGTTACGGTTTTGAATTGATCGGCCAATAGATGTTCATTAAGCCTATTCTTGAAGGACGTGTTGGATTCAAGATTCTTGAGGCTTGTTGAGAGGTTGTTCCAGGATTAGATGTGTATGCTTAACACCTATCATTCCTAGTCAATAGCATGGCATCAGAACACTATCACATGCTAACAGACGTGGCCGCACTCGGACTATCATTAGTCAATGAAAATTCTCCCACTGCCACATCAACTTTTTGGCAGCAGTGATAGCTTACTATGATTAATCCTAAGGAAATATCCCTATGTATAATCTTCGTAACAATGCGCGCATGAAATATCCCCGTCTCTCGTCGACACAATCCCAGCTGTTCTTGAAGTACAGAGCTGCTGAACCTTGGCATTCGATGGCTGCAGAAATGAGGAGAGTCACTTGATGAGTAACTGTGAACGCAAACTAAAATTACACCTGCTTGAATTTGTGTGTGCAGACATGACCGAAAGAAATCGTACTTTCTTTACACAATTTACTACGTCAACTAATTGTTATTGATAGGTGTAATCCTGTCTAATGGTTCTTTGTTTCATTTACTTATTTCCTGGAAGCACGTACATCTAAGAATCTGTTTAACTGTCAGCCCATTTTAACGTCTCATTGAGATGTTATTATCCTGCTCATATACACTTGGGGCTGCTGGCGCCACGTATCCGTGTTGACTTTTCCAAAATTTGGTAGTGTTTTTCATAAATAGAGTTCTGATATTATCGCTCAGATTAAAGAACAGCTGAGCTCCACGTGAACCATCTCGGTGCTGATGGCGCCACGTGGGCCGTCTCGGCGGTGCTGATGGCGCCACGTGGGCCGTCTCGGTACTGATGGCGCCACGTGGGCCGTCTCGGTGCTGATGGCGCCACGTGGGCCGTCTCTGTGCTGATGGCGCCACGTGGGCCGTCTCGGCGGTGATGGCGCCAAGTGGGCCGTCTCGGTGCTGATGGCGCCATGTGGACTGTCTCGGTGCTGATGGCACCACGTGGGCTGTCTCGGCGGTGCTGATGGCGCCACGTGGGTCGTCTCGGTGCTGATGGCGCCATGTGGGCCGTCTCGGTGCTGATGGCGCCACGTGGGCCGTATCGGCGGTGCACATGGCGCCACGTAGGCCGTCTCGGTGCTGATGGCGCCACATGGGCCGTCTCGGTGCTGATGGCGCCACGTGTGCCGTGTCGGTGCTGATGGCACCACGTGGGCTGTTCCGGTGCTGATGGCACCACATGGGCCGTCTCGTTGCTGATGGCGCGACGTGGGCCGTCTCGGTGCTGATGGCGCCACGTCGGCCTTCTCGGTGTTGATGGCGCCACGTGGGCCGTCTCGGTGCTGATGACGCCACGTTAACCGTCTCGCTTCAGATGGCGCAATCTGGGCCGTCTCGCTGCAGATGGCGCGACGTGGGCCGTCTCGGTGCTGATGGCGCCACGTCGGCCTTCTCGGTGTTGATGGCACCACGTGGGCCGGCTCGGTGCTGACGGCACCACGTGGGCCGGCTCGGTGCTGATGGCGCCACGTAATCCGTCTCGTTGTTGATGGCGCCACGTGGGCCGTCTCGGTGCTGATGACGCCACATTAACCGTCTCGCTTCAGATGGTGCGACGTGGGCCGTCTCTGTGCTGATGCCGCCACGTCGGCCGTCTCGGTGTTGATGGCGCCACGTGGGCCGGCTCGGTGCTGATGGCACCACGTAACCCGTCTCGGTGCTGATGGCGCCACGTGGGCCGTCTCGGTGCTTATGACGCCGCGTTAACCGTCTCGCTTCAGATAGGGCGACGTGGGCCGTCTCGCTGCAGATAGCGCGACGTGGGCCGTCTCGGTGCTGATGGCGCCACGTCGGCCGTCTCGGTGTTGATGGCACTACGTGGGCCGGCTCGGTGCTGAAGGCGCCACGTAACCCGTCTCGTTGTGGATGGCGCGACGTGGGCCATCTCTGTGCTGATGGCGCAGCGTGGGCCATCTCTGTGCTGATAGCGCGACGTGGGCCATCTTTGTGCTGATGACGCGGCGTGGGCCGTCTCCGTGCTGATACCGCCACGTGGCCCATCTCTGTGCTGAGGGTTCAGGAATTAGGGCGATGGCCCGAGTTCGGCCGGACCAATCCATCACAATTTCAACACGATGATTTCAACTTGGGATAAACAATACTAATTTATTCCCTGGTGAAGAAACATAGTTTCATGTCTCATTGGCGACGACTAGGATGTACAGTACCGAAAGAAATTCCGTGTATGGTTTGTCTATAACCAAAAAAACTAACTAGGTTTTTCCCCACGTGGAATTTAACATCGTATGAAAATTTCTTGAGGTATTATATCTGGACAAGGACGGGCCACAATGAGAGGCAAGGACGGGGCACAATGAGAGGCAAGGACGGGACGCGATGAGAGGCAAAGACGAGTCGGAGGACGCCACAAGTATTAGGTTGTACCTGTTGTAACAGATTCTCCATGTCCACTTCTCTCGACTGGAATCCGTCGAGTACCTGCGCTAGTTATGAAGGCACCTTTAGAGGAACCTTTACCGGAACTTATTGTTCCCATGCAGCGCGTCTCCTCCTACAGTCGGAAACGGCGCGTCTCCTCCTACAGTCGGAAACGGCGCGTCTCCTCCTACAGTCGGAAACGGCGCGTCTCCTCCTACAGTCGGAAACGGCGCGTCTCCTCCTGCAGTCGGAAACAGCGCGTCTCCTCCTACAGTCGGAAACGGCGCGTCTCCTCCTGCAGTCGGAAACAGCGCGTCTTCTCCTACCGTTGGAAACAACGCGTCTCCTCCTACAGTTGGAAACAGCGCGTCTTCACCTACAGTTGGAAGCAACGCGATTCCTCCTACAGTTGGAAACAGCGCGTCTCCTCCTACAGGTGAAAACAGCGCGTCTCCTCCTACAGAGGAAGCAGCGCGTCTCCTCCTACAGGTGGAAGCAACGCATCTTCTTCTACAGTTGGAAACAGCGCGCCGCCTCCTACATGTGGAAACAGCGCGTCTCCTCCTACAGGTGGAAACGGCGCGTCTTCTCCTACAGTTGGAAGCATCGCGTCTCCTTCTACAGTTAGAAACGTCGCGTCTCCTTCTACAGTTAGAAACATTGCGTCTCCTCCTACAGGTGGAAACAGTGCGTCTCTTCCTACAGTTGTAAACGGCGCGTCTCCTCCTACAGTTGGAAACGGCGCGTCTCCTCCTACAGTTGGAAACAGCACGTCTCCTCCTACAGTTGGAAACAGTGCGTCTCCTCATACAGTTGGAAACATCGCGTCTCCTACTGGTGGAAACATCGTGTCTCCTCCTACAGGTGGAACCAGCGGGTCACTTTCTACAGTTGGAAACATCGCGTCTCCTCCTACAGTTGGAAACATTGCGTCTCCTGCTACAGGTGGAAACATCGCGTCTCCTGCTACAGGTGGATGCATCGCGTCTCCTGCTACAGGTGGAAACATTGCGTCTCCTGCTACAGGTGGAAGCATCGCGTCTTCTCCTACAGTTGGAAACGGCGCGTCTCCTCCTACAGTTGGAAACGGCGCGTCTCCTCCTACAGTTGGAAACAGTGCGTCTCCTCATAGAGTTGGAAACATTGTCTCCTACAGGTGGAAACAGCGCGTCTCCTCCTACAAGTGGAAACAGCGCGTCTCCTATTACAGTTTGAAACATCGCGTCTCCTCCTTAAGGTGGAAAATTAGAAAGCTACTGCAATAAGCGTTATCGAAAGTTTCTTTCTACAGCTTAGAAGCCATCATAAGATGCATTGAAAAGGCTTTCCGCGCTGAGTGGCTTAATATAACGCAGGAAGAAGTATCTTCAAACTCACTGACTTGTGTAGGCTCCTTCATACATAGGCTCTCTGCGTTTGGTTCCCACACATCCCTCGTCCTTGCTACCTGCCATTGCTCCGCCGCCGCATTCCTCCTCGTTTGGTCATCTTATTTTCCATCACTCCAGCCCCTCCCTGCTGATGGAGCCTCTGAGGACCATTCTTTAGAGGCCAGATACAGTGACAGCCAGTCTCTCCGCCCCTTGGCAGGGGCAGTGCCTTTGTCCTCCTCTCAGACTGTGCAGACAGAATTAACATGGATCGTCAACGAAAGGCTTTTGTTTAGTTATCAAGCCGTAGAAGCAAAATAAATGAGTGAAGCTATAGGTATAATGCATTCTGTTGATATTATTTGCCTGCTGTCCTGTTGTTACACACTTTATCTAATTTAGTATATTAAGCTGTCGGTGAGTTTCCAAACACGATTTTATGTAAACGTCGTAAAATTTATTTATTAGTTTGTGTTTCATATTTCTTGGCCAAGATCAATTTCGCTAAAACGTGTGAGTGCATTTTCTTTCATTCAGCCAATCCTCCCTAAAGTCTTTCCCAGTGCCCTCCCTCCCGGTGTGCCTCAAGGATCCGTGCTAGGTCCAGTTCTCTTTATAATATTCATAAGTGTTCTCGATAGCAACGTACTCTCAAACATTAGCAAGTTTGCAGACGAAACTAACCTAGGAGGAAAAATGCGAACCAAACTTGAGTGAGCCGAATCAACTATACTTGAACAATATTGTTGATTGGTCAGGAAAGGGGCAAATGAACTTCAATGTCGACATGTATAAAGTTATGCGCATTGGTCATCGTAACCACAATCACAAATATTCAATGTCCGGAAAGAAATTGATACCTAACACCGAAGAGAGCGATCTAGGTGTCATCATTAGTAACGACTTGAAAAGCAGCAAGCAATGTAACGATGCTGACAAAAAGGGCAATAAAATGTTAGGCATGATATCCCACACAATCTCGTACAAGAGCAGAAATAGTATTCTCATGTTATATAATGCATTTGTAAGACCGCACCTTGAGTATTCCGTCCTATTCTGGTCTCCATACTTTAGAAAACACTTTTTTTAATTAGAGAAGGTTCAACGTAGAGCTACCTGTGGAGAATATCCCACATGCCCGGCACGGAGAAGAAGTTAATGTATATATGCATGTGTGTATGACTGTGTACTTATGTACATATACATATGTATGTGTATATGTATGTTTATGTATGTATATATATATATGTGTGTATGTATATTTGTGTGCATGTACATGTATATGTGTATGTGTGTGTTTATGTATGTAGATAGTTTGTAAACCATCTTGTTCTCTGCGTGAGTGCCTTTCTTGGCTTGGGACTGGGAATGAAGTGTGCAGAGTCCACCGCCCTCCCTTCCCCTCCTTTTCCCCAACTGCCTGAAGGGTTTCCAGTGCGCGCTTTTGTAAGATGTTTTTCCCCTATCGTTTATAGTGCAAGTCTTTACCCTAGTAGCCCCTGTAGTGGGCGAAGTTA